>CABHPH010139132.1:0-58207 GCA_902168325.1 Peromyscus nudipes
AAATGAGCAAAACTAAACTCAGACTAGCACGCTTTTAAGATTAGCCAGGCAATAATGCCTGCCTGACTCAGGCAGTTGGAAGGCCCCTTCTTTCTGATCCTCTTTTTGGTGTCTGAGAGGTGTGGTTTGGAGATCAGAGCTATGGTTTAGTTTTTGTGTTCCTTTCTTTGAACCGCACAACCCACTGCACGGAAAACCTGTCCTGCTTACGTGCAGCAACTGTCGTCGTTCAGGCTTACAGAGACAGGACCTCCAGCGTGTCAGGAGGTAGTCCAGGTGGCTTTGGAGATGGTCTCCGTCCCCTGAACCACTCCAACCGTGCTCTGTCAAAGGCACATGGTTCACCAGATACTTTGATTCTGCAGCTGCTCTGGGGGCCTAATCTTCTCACATACCCCGGAGAGGCTCACGGAGGAGGAAGGAAGCTCATCCCAGCAGCATGGCTCTGCCCTGGCTCCATCTGGGGCCCTTTCAGAAACAAAGGTTTTCTAGTTCACCCCTGTGTGGGGGGGTGACTGTTTCCCGTGGGGTGTGGGGGCGGGGGGAGTTCAGGACGCAGGAGCACCAGATACCAGTGGCTTTTTCAGACCTATAGCCATATCTTACCAAAACAAGTTTCTGGGAGTTGTTTGGAGGAATGACTTTTTTTTTTAAACCTTTCCCAATATGGAAAAAGAAAAGTGGCCCCTGCAGTAGCAATTCACATTTCCATGGTAACTAATTGTCTTAATGCATTTTCTGTTGCTATGACAGAGTATCCGGGATTGGGTAATTTGCAAAGGAAAGAAGTTTATTTGGCTCATTGTTCTGGGGGTGGGAGAAGGCAGGATCAGGCAGAAGCGTGTGGCAAGGGCCTTGTCCTGCATCAACGTGTGCAGAAAAACAGAAGGGTAGGTAGGATGTGAAGAGTAGAAAGCACAAGGCACCACATTCTGTGTCCTGCTCAGTAGAAACTAATTAAATGACAGTAATTAATGCACCTCTCCAAAAGACTCCAACCCCTTTAGTGACCTAACCACCTCAAAGGCCCCATCTCCTCTAAACTCTTCACAGTGGGGAACACACTGCTAATATAAATGCACTTTAACTGGTACATAAAACTTATACAGGTGTATGGGTACTGTTTGAGGAGTGTGCGCGCGTGCGCACACTCACACTCACACACACACACAGAGATTTAAATCAGGGTAAACATAGCTCAAACGTTTGTCATCTCGGTGATGATTTTCTTCTATTTTTGAGAGTCACAGCACATCACCATAAGCATAGGGCCACTTTACTGTGTGACATCCACCAGAACTTCTCCCTCCTCTGACTCAGTGTCCACCTCCCACCTCTCCCCATCCCACCACCTCCTGCAAACCACAGCTCAACCACACACCTGTTTCCTCCTCCTGGGAAGCACTTCCCTCCCAATTATCTCTTGAGCATTTAAAAGATCTTTAAAAACCAATTTGGTGAAGGGTTTTTTTTTTTTTCACACTTGGGCCACCTCCCCTCCATCTGGGAGGGCTGGGGCTTGGCCCACCCTGAGGATTAGCATCTTTTTCACGCTTGCAAGGCTCTGCATAGCTAGGCTTGCTCTAGCTAGGCTTTGCCTACTCATTCTTTATGGCCTCTAAGAGCGTGCCTAGCCTGGTCATCCACCACTGCTGGCCACTGTCGGGGAGATCACACAGCCTGACTCTCAGTATGCTGCATAAGCTGCCACACAGAGACCAGAATGGGGCAAGGGCACGGAGAGTACACATGGAACAAATCATCCTGTGGCTGAGGGAAGAGATTTGAGGAAAACTGCCTCTGACTGCGCAGGGTCTTGGGATGCAGTACCACGCTGCCTTCTCCATGGCAGCTAAAAAATGGACAAAGTCACAGGCAAATCCGAAAGGAACAGTGGGAGTGAGGGCCAATTAGCAACCTGGAAGGTAACTCGAGGAGCGGGCACCAAATAATGAGGAGGGAAAACACAAACCACACCAGACAAAAAGAGTTGGGACTGGGAGGCTGGCCCAGCGGGTGAGGGCACTTACTGCATAAGCCTGAGGACCTGAGCTCGACTCCCTAACACTCACGTAAAAAGTTGGGTGCAGCCACATGTCTGCCTCAAACCACAGCTCTGTAGGTGGTCGGTGGTCGGAGACAGGTAGATCCCTAGAGGTTGCTAGCCCCCAGCCTAGCTCCAGGTTCCGTGGGAGACCCTGTCTCAAGGGCGTAAGGGGGAGAGAGTGATAGGGCAGGGCATCCCACCTCCTCCTCTGGCCTCTGCATTCATAAACAGAAGCATGCACCCACCCACATAGACTACACATGTCACACACACACACATCACACACAAGCACATACATTCACACACACCGAAAAGAAGATGAGCAGGAGGAGGAAGGGATGGAGGAAGAGGAGTTAATGATCTAAAAGACATCCCGAGAGGAGCGCTATATAGTAAACAGAAGCCCCACTGGGAACTGGAGGGGAAGAGAAGGTGAAAGGAGAGATGGGCAGTGACCCTGGGCTGCACAGGTACCTTGTGACCCAAGGAAATGAAGAAATACATGTGGGATGTCAGCAAGGAACGGTCACAACCAAAGGAGGGGAGAATCCCGGTGGCACCAAGCCTCTGGGGGCCTGTGGAGCAAAATCAAGTCTCCCTCCCCTGAAGTGACAGGACTCATCTGTCAGGTACGAGAAAGAAAACATGCAACGTGGCAAACAGCCGGGCTGAGCTGCCTTTTAGAGGGAAATAGTCAGGAAGTTCCGCTCTGATGGTAACATCCCAAACATAGTGGGGACCACTAGACAGTGTACAGCCGGAAACAGGAAGTGGTGGCCAGCAGTGGCTCTTAGCTCTGATTTGATCTGAGCCATAACTCCCTGCTGGGGCTGTCAAGTGGGGCTCTCAAATAATACACCACCGGCTCCTGGGAAAGTCCATGTTAACCCACAATTAAAAAATATAATCTAGCTTCTCTTAGAGAAGTCAGGGCAGTCTAGGATCACATATGACTGGGGAGAGGGAGGGAGGACGGAAGGAAGTCTAGTTTGGAGAGAAAGCAGGGCATGAAGGGCATGAAATAAACTGCCATTTATTTTTAATGCTTTAAAGGAAGAAAAAAAAAACATTTGTGGCTCAGGAATCAGAAAGCTGTCGTTAGTGGGAAAGTGGCAGAGAATTGCCAAATTAATGTGGAAGTTAGGCAGAACCAGAGGACCAATAAGGAAGCGGGATTGAGGGTTTCTGTCGCAGTGATAAACACCACCACCCAACACCTCGGGGAGGAAAGGGTTTATTTCGGCTTGTGGGTTCAGATCACAGTCTATCATGAAGAAAGTCAGGGCAGGAACTCAAAACAGGAACCTGGAGGCAGAAACAGAAACAGAAGCCATGGAGGAGTGCTGCTTACTGGCTTGCTCCTTATGGCTTGCTCAGCCTGCTTTCTTATAGCACCCAGGACCACCTGCCTTGTTTTCCTCCCACATCCTAACCCTGATTTCTTCCTATGATGTCATGATGTTCAGATTCTCCACTCAAATGCCCCCCCCCCACCTTGCTCCCCTGCAACTCCCTTTTGCTGACAGGATTCAGTGACTTCTTCCCAGGTCCACATCCAGGCACTGGGCTACACCCAAACTCACAGACACTGAGGGCAGAGGCTGGTGAATTGTTTTCAGGAGAACTGAACTGGAACTTTTCCAGGCTTCTGGTATGCCGGGAAATGAATCAACAATATCAGGTCCTGATTGCTGAATCCTGTAAATGGAACCATGCAGATTTGATTAAGTTAAGGGTCCAGGAATAGCCTGGGGGTGGGGGTGGGCCTTAGATGTAATCATGGGTCTCCTTCTGGAGAGAGAAGCAGGAGGTTTGGAACACACAGAGAAGAAGATGAATCTGGGACAAAGAAAGGTCAGAGATGCTACACTTGGAAGGGTGTGGTGGCAACTGGCCACCACTGGTACTGGAAGGGGCAAAATGGCTTCTCCTTAGTGACAGCCCATCGATAGCGACTTCAGAGGGCTAGCTCCAGAATGGTGGCAGGTACATCTTAGTGGTTGGAAGCCACCGAGTTATCACAAGGCAACCACAGGAAATGAACAGTCAGTGATAACATGCCAGGATTATGGCCCTGTGGTACCTGGTACCCAGCCAAGTTCCCATAGATAAGCTTGGGTGTGAAAATTCTGGTCTTTCACAAGGATGGCCTTGGGGAGAGTGTGGTCAACCCCTTAGCATTTAAACAGACATTCATCAAATGAAAGACTCAGTGCCCACAGGATAAGCAAGCAGTGCTGAGCACTGTGGCTGGCCCCTGAGTGACCAGGTCAAATGTTTTAGAGACTTACCATATGTGGTAGTTTGAAAGAAAATTGTGCCATAGGGAGTGGCTCTATTAGGAGGTGTGGCTTTGTTGGGGTAGGTGTGGCCTTGTTGGAGGAAGTATGTCACTGTTGGGGAGGGCTTTGAGGTCTTCTGTGCTCAAGCTACGCCCAGTACACAGTTCACTTCCTGTTGCCTTTAGATCAAGATGTAGAACTCTCAGCTCCTTCTCTAGCAACATGTCAGCCTGCGTGCCGCCATGTCCCGCCTTGATGATAATGGAATAAACCTCTGAAATGTTAAGCCAACCCCAACTAAATGTTTTCCTTTCTAAGAGTTACCGTGGTCATGGTGTCTCTTTACAGCAATAGAAACCCTAAGATACCATATCCATCCCCATAGCCTGAATCTGGGACTTTTAGCCCTATGGTTGATAGAAGTAACACATGGAGCAGGACAGAGTTGACTAGTTACATCAGCACCCAATGAGCTAGGCCCAGGAATCTGCATTTTATTAGGCTCCCTGGGGACTCTGATATATAGGGCCACTGTCCTGGCTAGTTTGTGTCAACTTCATACAGGGTAGAGTCAGCTGGGAAAGGGGACCTTCAAATGATAAAATGTCCCACCAGATTGGTCTGTGGACAAGTCTGTCGTGCATTTCCTTAATTAGTGATTGATTTGGGAGGGACCAACTTATTGTGGGTGGTGCCACCCCTAGGCAAGTGGTCCTGGGTTCTATAAGAAATTAGGCTGAGCAAGCCATGAGAGCAAGCCAGTAAGCAGCATTCCCCCATGGCCTCTGCATCAGCTCCTGCCTCCAGCTTCCTGCCCTATTTGAGTTCCTGTCCTGACTTCTCTCAGTGATTGGACTGTGATGTGGAACTATAACCTAAACAAACCCTTTCCTCCACACGTTGCTTTTGTTCATAGTGTTTTATCACAGCAATAGAAACCTCACTAATACAGACCCTTTACCCACGACTACCAAGCCAGCTGGTCATGTGATCAGTCACCATGCCAGCAGCATCACTGCCATCAGAGTAGAAACACAGAGCCCAACCCTAGACCACCTAGCTCAGGGCTTCACTTAAACAGGATGCCTGTGAGACCTGGAGACATCACTGTAGGCAGGAGGCTGTCGTTCCACATCATACTTGGGGAGCATGTCCCCCAACCCCAGTGACTGGGCTGAATTCCACGGGAGTCCTGGGAACAGGTGCACGTGATCACCTTGAACATTTAGCCAGTTCTGAGGTTTTCCTGGTCATGCTAAGCTCACCCCCTCCCCAGTTCCATTGTGCAGGTTTCCCAGGCTTTGGCTACATCAGGCTGTTTTGCTGTTTGGGCTCCAAGGATCTTCCCAATACCCTGTAACCTATCTGTCCCCCTGTCAAAGATGGAGGTTCCTAAGGGTCACACTGTACAGCTGCTGAATGGCAGAGCCCCTGTTTTCCCATCCTCCTCTCCCCCACCTTCTAGCCCGGCCCTGGGCAGCATCCCCCACACCCCTTTCCATCTCTCCTTCATTCACCCAAGCGGCACCCACTCCACTGTCTTCTGGGAATCGCAGTACAAGCAGTGGGAGTTTGAGTTGGTGACGGTCACACGGCTCGTGTCACAGGGCTGTGAGCTACATCAGGCCCACGACTACCGACACCTCCACACTCCCCAGTGTGCACACACACCCCATTGTCTCTCCGAGCTCTGAACCTCTGTGTGAGTCTGAGTCGTGATTTACCCACCTCTGAAGGCAGAGAGCGACAGCCAACCGCATGTACCACCGCCTGCCGGTGAGTCACCCAAGGCACTGGGAAGTTTCATGCGGGGAGAGTGTAGGGGGAACCTTGAGAAGGGCGAGGCCCCTCGGAGGAGGACCATTGCCTGAGGATGTCTGCTCCCAGGCAGCCCACTGAGTCACCACGTCGAAACAGGTGACTTCCTGTGCCCAGGCCCTTCCCGACATCGTGTGTAACGGGAAGAGTGACCGTGGACGTGCACACGGGCCTCGTGCTTCAGGGGTGGCGGTTCACGTCCCAGGCTGTCACAGAGGTAGACGCAGCAGCAGTGGCACTACAAACTGAGCATGCCAGAGTACCCAGCATGGTGTGTCCTTGTGTCGGCCTTGTCATCAGAAGAAGCAGGAAGGCTACAGCCACTTAGACAACCGCTGCTGTGCTCCATAGGCCCCTCTGCTACTAAGGCAGGAGTGTGAGGGTCTGAGGCACCCTCCCCCTCACTCCCCACCCCCCAAGGGGTCAATTGGCCAGCTAGAAATAGAAGAACTGGTTAGCCTGGGGGGTCTGGGCAGAGCCAATTGCGAAAACAGTTGGTGGTGGAGATCCCTGATGGGAGATGATTTGCCTTCAGGGGTGAGCATCAGTCAGGGAAGGCTCCCAGGAGGAGGTGCTGACTCCATTCCTCCCCCATTTGACCTCTTCCTCTTCTGCCTTTTAATAAACTTCATTGTTTGGAGAGGTTTAAGCTTCACAGCAAAACGAAGCAGAAAATCCTGGACATCACATTACCCCCTCTCTGCCCAGTCTCCCCCACTGTGGACTTCCAGCTCTCAGCAGTACCAGCAGGTCATTCTCTCCCTGGAGCTGGCCCTTACCTCTGGGATCTCGGTCCTGGATGCTCTCTGGGTTTAGACAAAGGTACCATGAAGGCTCAGGAAGACGCATCACTGGCCTAGACATCTAGTCTGTCCACTGTTCCTTTGTCCCCACTGTTCTCCTGGCCTGGGTGTCTGGAAGCTGGCATCAGGCAGCAGCCCAGTGGCCAGCCCTCTCTTAGCATCTGTCACTAGATGTGCCCCTCATGGCTCCATGGTTCTTTCTTCCCTAGTGATGAGTGACATTACCTTGTCAGGACCCTTCACCCAGTCACAGCTTAAGGCATCTTGGTTTTCAAGAGCAATCGCCTTTAAGTCAGGTGGCTGAGCCTGGACAGGGACATCAGTAAGTCTGGCCCATGAGGTGCCCTTAGACCTGCAGAAATCCCATGATCCTCTCTGAGCACCCCTCAATAGACTCTGGGCTGTGAAGCTGACCCAGTGCAACATGAGACATGTGGTCTGCCAGAGCTGGTGTTCTGTAGTCATTCCAGGGGTCAGTGGCTCCTCTCCCTGAGCCATACCCGATGGCTCATTTAATCCATGGGACAGCCTCAGGAAGAGGATGTTGTTCCCATCATAGAGCAGGAAGCCACAGCTGTGAGAGGTTGAAAGGTATGCCCAGAGCCACTATGGACACCTTCTGGGTCCAAGTGTTCCCAAACCCTGTTGCAACATGCCCCACCCTCAGTGTTCAAAACCCAACAGGTGTGCCCGGAACATTTCCTGTGACTCCAAAGAAGAGACGCTAAGAACATCTCACACACCCAGGCTGCGGATTGGAGGCGGTGCATGGCGCCCACCCCTACTTCTGCTGTGAAGCGCTTTCAGCCCCAAGTCCCCACTGTCATCCTTACAAAGCCCAGGGCTGGTGGGAGGGGAACGCCTTGTTCTATGGAGCAGGAAACAATAGAGGAAAATCTTAAGCAATGCAGAACTTCAGATTTGAGGAGGAACTGAAAATTGCCCAATTCAGAAGCCTTCCAAACTTTGAACACCCTCGAGGCTCAGCAGCAGATCGCTTAGACCTGTGGAGACATCGGGGGAGAGGGTGAGGGGTTTCTGATGCTGGTAGGAGCCTTGTGGACAGTTGAGATGTGACCTTGGATACTCTTTGAGTTCTTCATATAGCCTTCATATATGCTGTCAGATGTGTGTAGATACGGCAGAGATTTTCTCCCACTGTGCATTCTGTCTCCACTCTGTTAATTGTCTCTTTGCTGCGCACAAGCTTTTAAAGTTCCTGCGATTATTCCCTAGGCATTTGGAGTCCTTTTCAGAAAGTCTTCGCCGGTGCCAAGATCTTAAAATATTTTCCCTTTGTTTTCCTATAACAGCTTCAAAGTTTGAGGTCTTCCGTTAAGGTCGCCGGTCCATTTGAGATTGATTTTTGCATAGGGCGAAAGACAGGGATCTAGTATCACCCTTTCCGTGTGAGTATCCAGGTTCCCTGAACTTGGATTGAAGGGTCTGTCTTTTCTTCAGCCTATATCTTTGGCCCCTTACTCAAAAATCAGGTGGCTGGAGCTTCGTGGGTTTGTTTAGGTCCTATGTCTGTTGGCCTGCTTGCTTGTGTCTGTGATGGTGCCATGCTGTTTCTGTTACTGTGGCTCTGTAGTATAACTTGAATGTAGATATTGTGGTACCCTCAACACTGCTCTTTTTGCTCAGGATTGCTTTGGCTATTCAGAATCTTAGGTGTTTCCATTTGAATTTTATGGTCTTTTTTTGTTCTGTGTGGGTACAGAATGACATTGAAATTTTGATGGGGGATATTGAATCTGAGTTTGCTCTGTAATATAGCTGTTTTCACAATATTAATTCGCCTGGTCCATCTGTGAACATGGGAAGTCTTCCCATCTCTAGGCGCTTTTGCAGTTTTCCTCCTTCAGTGTCTAAAAACGTAATTGTAAAGATCACACAGCCCCTTGGTTAGGTTATTCCTAACCTAACCTGGGTGTGTAGTTTTTGAGAGTGTTGTAAATGGGAGAGTTTTCCTGTTATTTTTCAGCATGTCCAGTGTTGCTGTTCCTAATGATTGTTGGTTTTTCATGTTGATTTTGTATCTACTTTACTAAATCAATTTATCAGGTCTAAGGGTTTTCTGATATAGTCTCTAGGCTACTAGATTTTATTTTAATTTAAAAAATGTGTGTGTGTGTGTGTGTGTGTGTGTGTGTAGAAGGACACAAGGCCTCCATGCTCATAGATAGCGATGGAGAAACCAGAATTGTTCAACACACAGGCTTTTTTCTTCAACAGAGGGATGCTGTTTAACAGTCTGGTAATCTTTTACTATCTGTAGATGCAGGTCTTACCTGAATAACCCATTCTTAGGAAAGAGGTCCTATGTACTTTGCCAAAGAGTTTGCTATTACAAACCCTTCCTCTCTAGACCCTTATCCTGAGCACTGTTTCTCAGTCAGTAGAACCCATTCTTATGGGAGAGGTCACAAGTGACTTGCAAAAGACATGTGCTTTGCAAAGGAGTTTTGATGTAGTCATGCTTAAAGCTTTATTGTGATAACTGTCGTGAGGAAACCCTTTTCCAAAGTTGTGCTGTGTTTAAATATGTCAAAAACAAACCGCCTGGGGTCAGACTCCAGGCCTGGCTAAATAAGTCATGCTGAACCGGTTTTCTTCTGCGGTTGGTTTCTCTGCCAAGTCAGTAGAGCTCGCAGGAACCCCCACAGTCAGGCTTGGTGGCCAGTGCCTTTGCCCGCGGAGCCATCTTGTTGCCCCCCTTCCCCCACGTTAACTTCCGAGACACCTGGCTTTGCAAAACCGTCATCCAAACTGCTTCACTTTCACTACTCTGAGTCTCCAGGACTCTTGTTATGAATGGAGACTCCTGTTTCTCACAATGAACCCATCGCATGCCCTTTGTGCCCACTGTTCCCTCTGCCTGGATGCTGTTCCCTAAGCCCACACAACCACCCCCAAATTCCATGTTTCTGACACATGAGTCACCTCCTGAGGCTTTCCCTGACCACCACATGGGACCCTGCCTGTCTTCTAACCTGCCCTTCTGGGTGCCACAGGCTCATTCCTGAGACGTTGTCTGCCTGCCTTTCACAAGAACAGAAGCCCATTACTGGGCAGACATGTTAGGACCATGGGCAGCCCCTAGACCTGATCTTTCTCTGCTGGCGAGGCCAACACACTGCCCTGGCAGCTGCTCCTGGAAGGGTTGGTGAGTTCTGACTGCTCCAGTCCAGGGCCCTTGGATGAAGCAACAGCACTGAGGTACAGCTTCTGGCTTTTAGACAGTTGGGCTCTGTTCCTTGCTCTACCATAACTGACCCATAGGGAAGTAGGCTATGGCTGTTTCCTTCTCTGGGCCTCAGTTCCTCCATCTTTGGATGACTAGGTGGATTTCCTGCTTCATTCTATGCTTCCCTACTGAGGTTCAGAGTCTTTGCAGCAAAGAGACCAAAGTGCTGTTGCCTCTAGAGGATTGGAAAATTTCACACCCAGGAATGCAGAACCCCAATTTCAGCAAGCCCCAGGTCTCCCAGATAGATCACAGGCAAGGAGTATGTTCTACTTATGGACATAGGGGTATAGAGCCATATTCCATTTCCCTGGAAAGTTCTGGGGCCTAGCACAGAAGGTTGAAGAAAAGAATGACCCCCTACAATCTGACCCTCAGCCTTGGAACCAGAAGGGACTCTGGGAACCTTGCAGCCCAAATATCTGTACATCGTGCATGGAGACACTCATCCCAGAGACAGGAGACAGCTCTTGGTCACAGTGGGAGCCACACAAGCACCAGGTATCTAAGGCCTGGGCCCCTGGGCCCAGCATGTTGGCCTGTGCCCTGGGGTTTCCATGGTGGGAAGCAGCCTCTTAATTTTGATTGATATGCCCATTGCAAAGACTTTTCCAATGAAACACATTTTGTTGTTGTTGTTGTTGTTGTTGTTGTTGTTGTTGTTGCAGTTGGGCATACGCTCCTATACTGGGATCTAGGTGGAGAATCATGTTTTGAATTTGTTTTTCCTTTCAGACTGTCTGGCAAACCATTTATCTAATGCCTAGCTCTGGTGCCCCCCAGTGGCCATGTTGCAAACAGCAATAGGTGAAATTAAATTTTCTGAGCAGAGGACTAAGGTTAAGTTCATTGTTCATTTCTTGCTTAGGGCTTCATGTCCACTGGGAATGTTATTAGGACCCGGATGCCATCTCAGCAGACATGGGCATGGTTGGGATTCTGCATTTATAACAAGCAACCAGTCAAGGTTCCGTAGGTGCCGGGGCACAGAGCCAGCCCACCAACAGTGGGAGGAAGGCGGCTAGGGGTTTACACCCTGCCCTCAGGTGCAGGCAGGAGACACCGCCATCTCTCCAGCTCTTGTCAGAAGAAGGGTAGAGCTGGGGCTCCCATGGGATATATGCTGGGGAGGGCTAACTCCAAGCTGGAGCTCTCTCACCCACAGCAACACATAGCAGACTCTTGAGGGAAAAAAGTATGCTGAGGATCCCACAGCCCTGAGTTATAGTGCACAGAGCTTGATTAGTTTAAGGGACCCGGTTTAAAATAGCACAGGTCGCTTGTTCTGAGGGCAAGAGATCATGCTGGCAAGGATGTGGAACAGGACACTCTTCCCTTTATATTTGATTATTTGTAGACCGTGATGGGGCAATATTAATGATGAGTGACACATGTCTTAGTTGGGGTTTCTATTGCTGTGAAGAGACCCCACGACCACTGAAGGGGACTCCCGCACAATGGGGGCTCCCCCCCAGACCCTGAATTAAACCCAAACCACACTCAAACACCTGTTTTCACAGAGATCCTTTATTAAGCAGGGAAAAAAATAGTGGCTGCTTTCTGTCAGGCAGAGAGACAGCAGCAAATGACCTTGCAGGTGTAATTTTTAAGAAGAGAAGAAAGGGAGGTCTGTCTTAGAATGGGCTAGAATGCAGTAGTGGAGGAGATAGAAGATGAAGGAGAAGGGAAAAGAACAAGGAAGAGGGGGCGTGGTATTTATCCCATAGGACAAAGGACTGCCTCTGGATAGGGAGGAGACAGATGTGGCACATAGAAAAATGGCGGTTTGTAAAGGTAAAGGGGGAAGCCCCATGTTAGGATGAGGTGAGCCAAAGGGGGCTTTGATTGCTGGATTTCAATACTTTGATGGCTGGACCTTGGTAGTCAGTTTCAGGAGGAGGAAATGGCCAAATAAGGGAATAAATCTTGGTGGCTACCTTTAGGAATGTAATCTAATGGTTTTTAGCAAGGCAGAGGGAATTGGGGAGAAGGGCAAGGCCTGCCAGAACAACATTCGAGTGGGCTAGTGTCCCTTCAACCATAGTAACTCTTATAAAGAAAATATTTAATTGGGTCTGGCTAACAGTTCAGAGGTTTAGTCCATTATCATCATAGCCAGAAGCATGGTGGCATGTAGGCAGACATGGTGCTGGAGAGGGAGCTGAGAGTTCTACATCCAGACCTGCAGGCAGCAGGAAGAGAGTGCCACAGTGGGCCTGGCTTGAGCATCTGAGACCTCAAAGCCAGCCCCCTAGTGACACACCTCTTCCAACAAAGCCACATCTACTCCAACAAGGTTATGCCTTCTAATAGTGCCACTCCCTATAGGCCTATGTGGGCCATTTTCATTCAAACCAACACACAACATAAACATGTAAATGGTGTCCTAATTTGCTTCTGGTTGCTGTGAAAAATAGCATGACCAAAAGCAACCTTGGAAGGAAAGGGGTTAGTTCATCTTAACAGTTGCAGGTCACAGCCCATCACTGAGGGAAGTCGGGGCAGGATCTCAACCAGGAACCTGGAGGCAGGAACCTGAAGCAAAGAACACGAAGAAATGCTGCTTACTGGCTTGCTCCCCTTGGCTTTTTAACACCGCCCAGGACCATCTGCCCAGGGTGACATCACCCACAGTGGGCTAGGCTCTCCACATCAATCATTAATCATGAAAATGTCCTATGGAGGTGTGTTCTCAATTGAGATTCCCTCTTCCCAAATGACCCTAGCTTGTGTCAACTTGACAAAAAACTAGCCAGCACAAACTGAAAGACTAACATTCTGAGAAATCGTAGTTGTATACCAAGTGGCTTTTTTCCTTTTCCATTTTCATTTGTGTTTGGGTGCACATGTGTGTACATGCATGTTAAGGACCAAGCTTGGTGTTGGGAGTCGTTCCCTATTGCTCATCCAAGCCTTGTTCACTGAGGCAGGGACTCTCAGTCAAACCCAGAGCTCTCCGACACGGCTAACCTTGCTAGCCAGCTTGCTCTGGAGATCTCCCGTGTCTACTTTCCGAGAATGGAATTACAGACTGGCTGATGCACCCACCAGCATTTTTGTGGATTCTGAGGATCCCAACTCTGATCCTCATTCCTGTGTGGCAAGCATGTGACCTCTGAGCCATCACCCAGCCCCAGCATTTTATGCGTGTGACACCCGAATGTCGAGTTTTTGCAGGTCACCATTCAGCAAGTTCACTTACAAGCTGTGATAGTTGGTCTTGTCAACCTGGTGGGATCTGGAACCGCCGGAGAGACACACTTCTGTGCATGTCTATGTGGCCGTTCTGAGAGAAGATAACTAAGTGAGGGACATGGCTTCTAGGATATAAAGAGATCCAAGGAAAAAGCAAGGTGACCCCCCCCCGCCCGCCCGCCCACCCGGCTTCCCGTCTTGCTATCGTGTCTACCTCCCACATCCACTGCAGCCTCCACGCTCTGCGGATGTCAGACTTGTACCTCCACCCATGGACTGAGCACCAGCGGCTCTCCCGGAATCTTCCAGGCCTCAGTGCCAGTTTGAGACTACTGAGGGATGCAGCAGATGCTGGTTCTCAGCCTCTCCAGCCTGTAGACAGCTGTGGGTGGACGGCTCAGACTGCGTCATGTAAGCCGATCCAATGCATCTCCTTTTATATCCATACATTCGATCCATCCTGCTCTTCTAGAGAACCCTGACCAGTACAGAGGTTTGCAGTGTTAATATTGTCAACTTGACGGAATAGTCTGTCACCTCAGAGACAAACATCTGGGCACTCTCTGAAGACGTTCCTAGATTGGGCTGATTACGAAGGTGGGACCCGCCCCAGATATGGGTGGCATCATCCCGTGTGCTGCCATCATGAACTGAAAGGAGCAAGTGAGCTGAGTACCAGCATTCATCTTCCTCTGCTTCCTGACATCAACCTCAGACCGCCACATACACGTGCACACATATGCACATACACCTATAGACATGCAAAACATGTACACACACACACACACACACACACCCCTCATATAATTTTAAGTCTGGGTCCACAGGAGGGAAATCACGTGGTGTTTGTCTTTCTGAATCTGGCTTGTTCCACTTAACATAATTTCCCCATCCCATTCATTTTCATGAAAATGGTTTCATTTGCATAAAATCCCACCGGGGAACCTTGTGTTCTTTATCCATCTCTCCCTCTGTTGGCCATCTAGATGACTTCCATTTCCTGGCTATCATGAGAAGTGCAGCAATAGCCACGGGTGTTTGAGGATCTCTGCGGTGGGATCCAGCATCCTACATGTAGATTCCTGTGAGGAGTCTAGCTAGGTCATGTGGTACCTCCGTGTTCAGCTTTTGGAGAAGCTTTATGTTGATTCCCTTGGTCGCTTTGCTCTGACTCTGTGCGTACTTCCAGACCTCTGTCAATTTCACTGTCTACACCCTCAGGTCTGGTCTTGGCTTTGGAGGGAGTTCACACACAGTCACCTCTGGGCCAGGCTTCCTGGATGGCGAGCCAAGCCAGTGGTCTCCCACGTTCTCAGGGTGGTCTGAGCGTTAACCTCACAGGAACCTTCCCGTCTTCCCGGATACCTCAGCTGCCATTACTATCACCAGCAACAACCTGGTTTCCGGCTCCGACCAGCTGCACTAGCTGCCATGTTTTCCCCGTGTGTATGTGTGTGTGTGTGTGTGTGTGTGTGTGTGTGTGTACTCTGATGCCCCATTGTCACAGAACACAAATTCAAAGACAAAGGGAAGTAAAGTTCCAGATGGTGACAGTGGAGCATCTGACCCAGGTGCCTGTAGGAATGGCCCCTGTGTCCTGAGAGGCTGCCCCACCTGGCTGTGGTATGCCATCTTCATCCCTGGCTCTCCTGGCATCAGGTCTCACACAGACCTGCAGCAGGCAGAGCTCCATGACCCTCTCAGGTTGCTGCTGATCTGCTAGAATAGAAAAGGCCAGTACTCAGGATTCCTAACAGCTTGGTTCCAAATGAGGTAATCAGACCAAGGGCTTCAGGGAAAGATGCCTGAATTAAAATTTGAAAATAATTTTAATTTTTAATTTTTTTTTTGGTTTTTCGAGACAGGGTTTCTCTGTGTAGCTTTGCGCCTTTCCTGGAGCTCACTTGGTAGCCCAGGCTGGCCTCGAACTCACAGAGATCCACCTGGCTCTGCCTCCCGAGTGCTGGGATTAAAGGCGTGCGCCACCAACGCCCGGCTCTTAATTTTTAATTTTTACATATTATTTTGACAGGGTCTCTGGCCTTCAACTTATCATGCAGCGGAGGATGACCTTGAACTTCTGATTCTCCTGCTGCCACTGCTCAGATGCTGAGATTCCAGGTGTGCACCACCATATCTGGTTTATGCTGTGGTGCCTGTCAAACCCAGGACTTGATGCATGTTCGGTGAGCACTCTCCCAGCTAAACTGCCCATCTCTGAGCCACTGTCTGAAGCTGTGAGAGTATAACTCATGGCCCATGGAGGAGGTCTGCAATCAGTTTCCTGAGTGGTGCCTGGCTGTTTAAAACATGGGATGAAAAAGCAGACAAATTGTCTGAGTCACTCTTGAGGAGGGCTAGCCCTGTCTCACAGAGTTCAATAATTGGTCTGTGTCCAGGATCACCTGAGATGTGTGTTTCTTCCTGGGCCGTGGTATGAGAAGTCTGAGTCACACCATGTCCCAGCTCAGCTCACTAGTGCACACACTGATCACCACTGAAGTGGGGTCCGCATTGCCTGGGAGTTTCCCACCCACACAGAGCACCCTGTGTCCAAGGTCACTCTGGTCCTATTCTGTGCCTGTCATCCTGTCATTTGGTGTCCTGGGAGAACTTTAAGTGCATGCAGAGAAGCATGTCCCACCAGGGTCTGACCATCGGGAATCTGGCCAGGAGTTCGTCTGGTGGCTGATCAGTCAGGATTGTATGTCAGTGCAGAGGTGTGGACTGCAGCCCGCATTCCCATCACCCCCTCTGTGTCTCTGGTCTCCCCAATCTTATCTAGTGGTCCTGACTTTACCTAGCCTCAATTCAACCCAAAACAGAGGACAAAGTTGGGGGTCCTGGGTAGGCCGGCTTCCTAGGTGGAATGTGTGGATTGATGCCTTGGGTCAAAGGGCTTATGGTCCAGACTAGACACTCAAATCCAAATCACAAGGTACATGGAATGGCACTGCCAGGAGGATCAGCATTAGGATCCCAGGAGATAGTTGGCACTGGATACTGGATATTGATGGTGCCGACATGCTAACTGCTCCGGCTTTATCACACCTGGGGCTGTCACATACAGGGCACACACTTTGCCTCAGAAACATGGTCAATGGTTCCATGTCAATAAAAAAGAAGTCAATGGACACATGCTCCCTGAAATATACCCCCTGATCATGCTCACAACACCAAAGGTGTCTGGGGAGATTTTGTCCTGAAATATACATGAGGAACAGAGTTGGATGCAGGCTGCTGGTACAAGGATATCACTAGATAGAGGAACAACCATCATTTGCCAGGTGGTCCCCCATGAGGTTCACTTAAGGGAAGGAAATACTTGCCTGACTTGTTCCTGCAACCTGGGAGGAAAGGCCAGTATTCAGAAGGGCTTCCCCAGTGCACAGACATGTTCCAGGCTCATTCAACCTACCAGATCTGTTTCCCCTTTATATAATATGCATGAAGCCACCTGCTCTCAGGCCTAAGGCCCCAGGTCCAGCCCCTCTCCTCTCCTGTCAGAAGGCTGAGCGGACAAAGATAAGCTGTGGCTGGTTATGTGGCCATCCCTGGTCTATAGGACTCCAGGAAATATACTTTTATTACAGACTTGTATTAACCCTGAGGATAAAGAGAGAGCCATGCAGGCTTTAAAGGGGGGACAAAGGGAATCTCAGGGTGGAGATCTGCATGAGCCTCCCTTCTGTGGCCCAAGATACAGAGGACAAGGAGCAAAGTCACAGGACACAGATGTCGTAAGGCTTCTATTGCTTTGTTGAAAATATTATGACCAAAAATTGAGTTGTGGAGGAAAGGGTTTATTCAACTTACTCTTCCATATCACTATTCATCATTGAAGGAAGTCAGGACAGTAACTCACACAAGGCAGGGACCTAGAAGCTGGAGCTGATGCAGAGGCCATGAAGGGGTGCTGCTTATTGGCTTGCTTCCCATGACTTGCTCTGCCCACTTTCTTATAGAACCTAGGACCACCAGCCCAGGGATGGAACCACCCACAATGGGCTGGACCCTCCCCCATAAATCACTAATTAAGAAAACGCCCTGCAGGTTTGCCCACAGCCCGATCTTAGGGAGGCATTTTCTCAGCCGAGGTTTCCTCCTCTCAAATGACTTCAGTTTGTGTCACATTGATATAATGTTGGACCCCAAATTTTAGGGTCCTGAGTGGGCGCCCCAAGAACCCAGACTCCAGTCTAGTTGATGCAATAGCAAGAGGTTTTTATTACAGCTGTATACAGTCGGGCAAACTCCGCTCAGAGAGCAAGAGTCGCACCGTACCATAGTTCATAGGTGCTTTTAAAGGAAAAACCCACACAAGTCACAAGATTACAATTCTCATACAATCACAGAGTGATCACAGAGAGAGTACAGTGGGTATAGTTACGTCAACCTCAAGGGGGATATCAGGGAGGGGGGAGTGGAGGTCACAGTGGTCCTTCCTGGAACACCTGCAACTTTCCCAGTCACAGTTGAGCACATCTCTTAACAGAAATCTCTACATTGCTACATGGTTACAGGGGAGTTCAAACAATGGTTGAGTCAGGTGGCCCTGGGAGCTAGATTTTTAGTTTCTCATTTCCTGGTGCTTGAAGTTTCCCATTTCCTGAGGCTTGGGGGTGTAAGCCTGAAGGGTTAGGGTCTTTCAATAAGCATAACAAGGAAGGAAGCTGAGCTTTGAGGTAGGTCAACCTACATGACCTGACTGCAAACCTGGATCTCCAACCCCCGCCCCCACACCACTTCCCAGCTGTGATCCAAGCCAGTTATCCCAGCCTCATAGTTAACTGTAGTTTTCAGAACCAGCTAGCCTGCCCCCTACTCCCTGTAGCCACCTCAGCATCACAGGCTGAAATGAGCAGGTGAAAGCTGAGATTAGGTTGTGGCCAGGCTATAGTACAGGCTCTGACTGCGATGTTCCCTTTGGGTTGGTCTAACGTCCCTGATGCTGCCTGTTGTAGGCACACAGGGCACAGATATATGGTGGTATTGTGTTCCCCAAAATATTGTGCACGCTAATAAACTTATCTAGGGTCAGAGAAGAGAACAGCCACAATATTAAACATAGAGGATAGGCAATGGTAGCACACGCCTTTAATCCTAACATTCCAGAGGCAGAAATCCTTCTGGATATCTGTGAGTTCAAGGCCACATTGGAAACAGCCAGGCATGGTGACTCACGCCTTTAATCCCAGAAAGTGAGCCTTTAATCCCAGGGAGTGATGGCAGAAAGTAGAAAGATATATAAGGCGTGAGGACCAGGAACTAGAAGCTGGTTAAGCTTTTAGGCTTTTTAGCAGCAGTTGAGCTGAGATCCATTTGGATGAGGACACAGAGGCTTCCAGTCTGAGGAAACAGGATCAGCTGAGGAAATGGCAAGGTGAGGTGGCTGTGGCTTGTTCTGCTTCTCTGATCATTCAGTGTTCACCCCAATACCTGACCCTGGGTTTGATTTTATTAATAAGACCTTTTAAGATTCATGCTACACAGATAAGACCCTTCTGAGGTTGATTTTGTCTTTGGTCCAGGCTTCTATCTTTTTTCTAAAACAGAAATCTGTAGAGGAAAGACTCCAAGATTGTCAGTAATACCAGAGCATGTGTGAGCCACAGCACGTACCAGTGACAGTGTACCAACAGGGTTCTTTCCATGTGCCACATAGATGGCTTCTGACCTGCCAGCCACTCTGCAGAGCAGAAATTATTGTGTCCTGAAAGCCCAGAGAGATGCTCTGGCCATTCTGCATCATCCAGTGGGTGTGGGAGCCACTGGGCACAGTCAGGAAGCAGTGCTCAGGCTTAACTCGAGAAGTTCACAGTGGACAGGGCCCACCTCAGCACAGGACACAGTGAGAAAGTGGATGGTCTGTTTTCCAGATAACTATCACTGGCCTCATGCCTCAGTTTCCCTGCTTATAGAATGAAGACAAAGGGTAAGTACAACCTTGTGGGTTGCAGGGAGGATCCAGGGTGTTAATACTTAGGAATTCCTGAGAGCAGAGGCTGCTATGGTACAAGGCTCTCCCCACAGAAGCCAGCTAGGGATAGAAGCCCTAGGTTCAGGCCCCTCTGCCATCAATCTCATTTCTAGGTCCGTCAGTCATGTGACTGAGTCCTCCTTTTGTCGGGCTTCTGCGCTATATGTGGAGGACACAGGGCTGAGCAAGACAAAACCCTGGCTGGGGAGGGTTACAGATATCTGTGGTTCCAACATTTGGGGAACTGAGGCAAGAAGACAATTGTGAGTTTGAAGCCAGGATGGGCTGCCTAGTGAGTTCAAGGCAAGCCTGGGCTACAGAGTGAGGCTCTGTCCAGGAGCCAGATGCTGCCTTCCCAGGGCAAGAGATATGGAGCGAGTGAGGGGCCCAGCAGGCAAGCCACAAGGTGCTGTCATGGGCAGGTTATCTGCGCTAGGGACAGGGGATCTGTTCAGGCCACATAAGGGTCAGGATGAAAACAGAGAATTCAGGAGCAGGCAGAGAGCTCAGGTCAACCAAAGGCAAAGAAAGACCCAGGTTAGGGACAATGTGTGCTAATGAGATAATGCTGCATGGGGAGCCAGGTACACAGTAGACGCTCAGCAAATACAATCTGATTCACAAACATGATAGACGCTCATTACTCCTATGCTGAGCTGTGTAGTTGTGGAAGAGAGGGACGATCAGCACCTCGGAGAGCTCAGCCCTAGGCCGTTGACTAGAACCAGCCAGGATCCCCGCCCCCACCCCATTCCTGAGTCTGAGTGTCATTTCCCACCAGCAGTGAATATTATTATCATTCCACACCACTGAAAAATGTCATTACTGGGTCACTGAGTGGCACGGCTGAGATCCCAGTGCCCAGAACTCACTCATAGCTTGCAGGAGCCAGCATTTCTGGAGATCCCTCTTGGAACCTGGGTCAGGTCTTCTCTTCCCTGGAGCACATAGCCACCTCTTTTCTCCTCAGCTACTCCAAAGGCGGAGTTTTGCATCATTGGAGAGAATATTCTATGCATTTTACTCCCACTCTCCTTATTCCAATAGTCTAAATTAAAAAATCAAATTGGTGGAGCCTTTCCCTAGAGCCTTTCTCAGCCCTTTGTGTCAGCTTCCCATTAAGATAAAAATCCTTCCTGAGTGTTCCCTTAGCTTGCTCAGACACCATGGTTACTAGGACAAAGAGACTCGAGCGCGATGCAGAATAATTTTTTTTTTTTTTGGTTGTTGTTCCTGTTGACTTTCTCATGCAGGGTGTATACCAAACAGCCTCTGGCCTACATAGAGCCAGGCAGACCGTGAGCTTGTTAGCTCATCGCTAGGCAAAGGGCGTCTCCATGTGGACAGCACAGCCACCGGCTAGAGTGCACCAGCAGGAAAGGAAAAGGAGAGAGTGTAGATCAAAGGGTAGAGCCGGTTCAAGAGTGCAGCCAGCGCACTGCAGAAAAGCAAGAGGGGAGCAAAATTTAAGGGGCCAAAGAGTTCACCTGATTGAACTCTCCCCGGCACAGGCATCAGGCTCAGACTGCAGCAGAGCATTTTGGACATTTGGTTCAACAAACTGGCTTTTGTTTCACAAAGGCCGAGTAAGCTGGGCTTGAATGGTGGTCGGCTCAGCTCCAGCCCTGCCACACTTGACCTGTCAGCATTTTCCTTCTACAGCTGCCACTGAAAAAGGCAAAAAGGAGATGGGGCCACGTGTGCTTATGTGCACGAAGGGCTTGGCACACAGCAGAAGTGCCAGGGACATCCTCCTTCCTTGCCATCCTCAGGGTTGAAAAAAACGAAGGTTGGAGCCAACAGACAGGCTTCTACGAGGAGCCTGGGCCAGGCTTAGATGGACAGATGTTTTAATCTATGCAGCTTCCCATGTCACTCAATGGAGAGCTGGGCTCCAGCTCACGCAATGAGTACAGTTATGGCTAGGGAACAGCTGTGGCCTCTGAGGTTTTACAAATTCTTTCAAAGGTCGGGCCCCTGGCCCCTGCTATGTGGATGATGGCTTTTTCAAGGGCATGTGGTGCTCTGCCTATTTGAGCTATGAGGATGCTTTCTACAGAACTGCAGCCTCCTCACAGTGGACTGCTAAGCCTGGGCCACGCCTTCACATATCACAACCCTGCCTCTAGTCAGGCTCCAAGTTTATTTGTTTGGTAATGAACTGCCACCGTGCTTTAGAGTGAATTATGTTTTCCATATCTCATGTTGAAGCCTTGACCCCCATCATCTGGAGATGGGGTGTCCAGGAGATAGTTAAGGTTAAGGATGGGGTCCTAATTCCATGTGTAGGACTATGTCCTTGTAAGGACACCCCTCTCCTGTCATGTGCAGACACACAGAGACAGGGACCTCTGCAATCTAAGAATAGAGCCCTTTGTCAGAAGCAGGCTGAGCTGCTGCTATGATCTTGGTCCTTCATGTCTGTGGGCCGAGAAGCCCAATCCAGCTAGTGTCTGCCCTGTTCCAGGAGCAACCGAGCCCTGAATTTTAGGTGCTCCTGTGGTCACCTGGGATAATTATGCTTCTCAGCATCCATTGTAGGCAAGTTCTGGCCAATGAGACTAAACTGAAATATAGTGTTAAACTTCTGAACGGATTTATAAGGACATGGGATCTTTTATAATCCTTATCTCTTTCCTGGGATGGAAAGAAGATTCAGCAACTACCTTGGACCATGAGGCAGTATAGTAAGGCTATCAGAGTAGTGAGCTAGAAGGGGTATGGTTGATTATACCGATTGTGATCTTTGAATATGTTCTCAATTGTTTATGTTGCTGTAATAAAACACTACCAAAGACAATATGTAGAGGTGAGACTTTATTCTATCTTACAGGCTAAATAATACATCCTGGAGAGAAGACAAGACAGGAACTCAAGGCCGGAGCTTGAAACAGAAAACCACTGCTTTGCTCTCAGGCTCACATTCAGCTACCTTCCTCATACAAGCCAGGCCAAGCTTCCCAAGGATGGCACTGCCCACAGTGGGCCCTTCTACATCAATTGGAGATTAAGAAAATACCCACAGACATGCCCATAGGTCAATCCTGGGGAGGCAATTCCTCAGCTGAGATTCGCTCTTCCCAAGTGACTCTAGGTTGGTGTCAAGTTGACAGCTGAAGCTGACAGTGACACCACATGAGGGAGGCAGGCTTGAGCTAGGGCCTCATCTTTGCTCACAAGAGGGCAGGAGGTAGTAGGTGGCACGTGCATAGCTCAGGTCAGTTGGTTCACACATGACCATGGCTTGTCTCCCCAGCCACATGCATGATCTAATATGTAGATGGGAATACAAAGATGTGGGGAGACACAGGTGACCCAGAACCACACAGGTATGAAGAGCACATGCAAGGTTTTGAACTCAAGTCTCTTGGCAGCCAGCCCAGGACCTGCCCACCATACCCTATGCCACAGTAAGGCCCTTCATACTGAGCACTTCTCAAGGCAGCATTCTCACAGGTGACCTCATCATGCCCATGCCATTTCGAAGTCACAACACAGAAGCCAGTTCCCTGCCAATCATTCTGAGAGTCTGAAAGAAGAGACTGTCCTCAGGAACTTCTGGAAAGAGCAAAGGCACAAATAGAGAAGGCCTGGCCTGGTCTTCTCTCACCTTTCTGTCCCCACACACCTGAGCTTAGGCAAGGCCCAGGAGTCCATTGCTGAAACTATGCTTTATGTTTTTATGGAATTCTGGGTTTGGGTTATAACTCATGAGTATGGCTCAGAAGTTAAGGTTGAGGGGATGGTGGGAAAGGAGAGCTAGCCCCACCCTGGTCCAGCAGCATGTAATGATTTCCCTGGAGGCTGAGCTTCTCCTTCACCCCTCCCAAACATCCAGAGCGAGTCTGCCCCTACGAACACTTTGCTGGACGCTGGGACCCTAGGCATACTGCTCTGAGCTATTTTTTTTGACTGCAAGTGTGTCTTAGTGGCCTCTTTGCCCGTGTACCCCAAGTATGTCTGCTGGAAGTGTCTATACCATGATGGCTGTGCCCATGAGTCACAGAGCATTAACAGCCCAGTGATAGGTACAGAGATCAATCATGGTCTCCATGATATTGCATGTGTGTGGTGAGCTTCCTAGGAATCGGGCTGCTGAGTCTAAGGGTGTGCCTGTGATATAGATGGTATGAAGATCCATAGCCCTCCTCAGTTTGACTTGATTTAGAATCACCATAGAAACCTATATGTGTCTATGGGTGTTTCAATGAGGGTAGTTCCAGATTGTGTAAACTGAGGTAGGAAGACCTACCCTAATGTTGGCAGTATAATCTCCTGAGCTGAGGTCCAAGACTGAATAAGAAGGATAAGTTGAGCCAAGCAGCAATATTCAACTCTCTCTGCTTCTTGACTATGGACACAGTGTAACCATTTGCTCCACACCCCTGCTACCAAGATTTCTCCACTATAATGACCTGTGCCCTGGAACTGGGCAGAACAGACTCTTTCTCTTGTGAGTGGTTTTTGCTGTGTATTTTGTCACACCCATAAGAAAAGCAACTTTGACAGATGGATTGGTGGAATGTTCCTCTCTCCATGGCTGCTTCCAGCAGTGTGGGACCCTCTCCCATAAGCACTCGCTGCCTCTGGGCCAGTAGGCATGCATGTGCCCTCTGCAGGTCCCACCACTTTTGCCATAAAGGCCAGGCATCCCAGCCTGGCATCCAAGGCTCTAGAATGCCCAGCCCCACATCTGCACCCTAAAGCTCATCCAACCTGTGAAAATAGCTCTGAAAGTCAAGGATTAAGGACCAAAACAAAACAAACAAACCCAAACCGAACCAAAATAACAATCCCCCCAGCATGACCAGGCCCTTTAGATAGCCTCTCCCATGGAATCTTCTTCACATCTACTCCTTAATTATAGCAACACACAGCATATCCCTCGGACAGAAGGAGACACAAGTTCATAGCTGTAGTCGGGGAAGACAAATACTACCCCCTGACCTGCTCTCCACGTCTCCCCAGGCACCTCACTGACAAATAAAGATCCTCTCCTTACTTACCACACCCCGGACTTCTACTCCAACAGGACCTGCCTGTATCTCCCCCAGTTTGATCCTTTCCCAAGGGCTCAAGCTTGGTGAGCACCAGGAAAGAGCACAGGTGGCTGGCTGCCCTTGGCCTGTCCATTCATTCTGTGGACAGACATTAGTATGAGGGTGTGCCAAGCCGTACATAGACGAGCGAAACAGCAGTGGGCATAGCAATGTGGCCTGAAGAAGGTAGAATACAGTAAATGGTCAATCGACCAAATACTCTTGTTTTAATTTTGGGTAAACAGAGACCCTCAAATGCCCAAGATCGCCAGTGGTGCTGCCTGCCTGGAGCCCAGGCCTGCAGAGCAGCTGGACAGTGTCGTGGCCACACCTTAGAATAGGACAGTATAGCTTAAGTCAGTGCTGCCACCTACCAGTCACATCTTGTTTTTCACCTGGGAGGAGGGGCTGCCAAGAGGGAGCCACTAAGGACAACTTGGTTCTTGCCATGCCTGCGCCCAGGAAGCAGGCAGTACAAGGGATGTCACTCTAAGGTACACCCCAAACACGGAACCATTCAGTGTGGGCGGGGCAGCTACATAAAGGCAAATTCCAGAAAGAAATCACATCTTTCCAACGTCAGTTTCAGCATCTGCACGGTTGGCTTGGAAGGCAGAACGGTATCAATGTGGGTTCCAATCCAGGTTCAAGGTGCTGGACGCCTTTTAAAAAATGCATTTGGGCCAATCCCTGTGGCAGGACCCCGTGGGCGTGCCACGAAACAGCCAAGCATCGCGCGTCACTGCCCTCTCCAAGCAGTGGCGTTACCGTCCTGTGGCCGGCCTGGCAGCAGACCATCTCGAACCCGCCTTGTCCCTTTCAGCACCGGGCGGCGGATAGTTCCAGCGTCCTAGAAGCTCCTGAGCTAGGTAACTCCTGCGTGGAGTTCCTGGAGCAAAGGACCCGGACAACGGCGCGAGGCTAGTCATATGCCAGGGCCTGGGGAACCACTTGGGGTGCCTTGTCCCTTCCGGAGGTCACCTCATTCCCGGCCCCGGTAAGTCTGTCTCTCGCGATAGAGGCGGCACAGGACCAAGTCCTGTGGCTGAATTTGGCTGCTGTCCAGCTGCACGGATTCCGGTGGGCTTTGCCCTGCAGAGGGAGGTCGGCCATCTCCTGCTGTGGTCCTAGGGCGTGGTCGCTCAGGGTTCGAGCTCCCGATTTTTGGAGGAAGCTGAAGTGGGCGGGGCTGAGGGCCTGGAAGCCCCGCCCCATCAGGCGGGGGCCTGGATGCTAGCAGATCTCCCCTGCTGCCAGCAGGGAGCTGTCTGGAGAAGTCTCCTTTCTAAATTATTTATACGTCTTTTTATATCTCCTGATCTCATAAGAATACGTGCTACATGATCGCTGGTGGTGGAATTAAAGCTCAGAGCAGAGTCCTTGTGCTTATCTTGTTAATGCTTTGGTGTACCTCCTTAATATTAAAGAAACGATACAATTTAAATAACAGTTTAAACACTTGGAACAGCAAGCTCTCCTTCCACTGCCCCGCTCCAAAGGCATCCCTGCTGTGTTTGCGTATTAATGTCCAGCTTGTGTTAGGTGACCGTAAAGTAACCTTGGGTTCTTAGGCTCTTTGTGTAAGTTTCTGTGCTGCCTAAATCAAGGTAACGTCCCTGTAGCTCAACAATCTGGGATCATCTCTGCTGATTGATCTCAGGCTGGTGTCTTCACATCTCTAGGGGCTCAATCTCGATGCCGATTAAGTGGGGATAATAACCGTACCTGTTAAATAAGAGGATTTGGGGATTTTTGTTCACACTCTTAAAGTGTGAGTGTGGGAAGAGCACAACAGCCTTAGCTGTTGTGACCGAGGACTTCTGCAGGTGTCTGTCAGAACTAATGGGCTTGTGTTCTGGCTTGGAGAGGAAGTGTCCCCCAGTGATTCTTTTGTTGTGACTGGGTACCGGAAGCAGCACTGTTCAGAGGTGGGCCTTTAGGATGAGATTGGCTTATGAGGGCTCTGACTGTCAATGGACTTATTCCTTCATCGTGTTATTATTTGATGGCCTTATTGGGGTGTGTGTGTGAAAATGAGAACGTGGGGCTGAGTTGCAGGAAATGGGTCCTTGGGCAGATTTCCTGGGAGAGCAGCTATATCTTCAGCCCCTTCCTGTGACCTTCTGCTTCCTGGCTGCTACGAGGTAAGCAGCTTTCCATCCTAATCCTTCTGCCATGATGTCCCACCCCACCACAGTTCTGAAGGCAGGGGAGCCAGTCAACCATGAGCCACAATGAACAGTTCAGTTGAGTTGAGTCAGGTATGGTGGTACAAGCCTCAGCTACACAGCAAGTTTGAGGCCTGCCTGGGCTACATGAGACTCTACCTCAAGACAAACAAGATCAAGCTGATTTTCAAGTAACTACGTGATCTGATGGAAGAAAACCAGACATTCTTTAAAGGAAGAAAGCAAAAAGTGCACTCTGCAAATAAACCATAAGGCTGGCACCCATCAAAAACTACTAGACAAATATGGGAACAGGAGAATGTGAACAGAGGGCTGGGTGTGGCTCTCTTGGTAGTTCTTGCCCAGCATGCATAAATCCTGGGTTTGCTGGGCGGTGGTGGTGCATGCCTTTAATCTAAGCACTCAGGAGGCAGAGGCAGGCAGATCTCTGTGAGTTTAAGGCCAGTCTGGTCTACAAAGCGAGTTCCAGGAAAGGCTCCAAAGCTACACAAAGAAACCCTGTCTCGAAAACAACAACAACAACAAAACCAAAAAAACAAAAACAACAACAAACCCAAAACCCTGAGTTCATCCTCAGTACTGAATGAACTGGGCACACTGGAGTGAGCAGGCTTGTAATCTCAGCACTGGGGGAGTATTGGGGGAGGGTCATAAGTTCAAGGACACCCTAGGCTACCTGAGATCCTGTAACAATGAAAACAGAAACATAACGAGGGGGAAATAAGCTCAAGGAAACTCCCAGATAGGAGAGAGAGGAGGAGCTGGCATCCAAGGCTGTGGAGAAGCTGCTGTTATATGTACGGAACTAGAGAGAAATTCAGAACCGGTGAAGAATAAAGATGAAACCATGAACCAATGGGTCTTCTGGAACTGGACACACCATCTCAGAAATGTAAAATTTTCTGGGTTAGCTTTGCATAAGATAAAAGTTAGTGGCCACGAACACGGAGCAGCAGAGACCCCCTAGGCTGAAGCAGAAAGGGATGCCAGGAGGGGAAGTCTCAGTAACTTGAGGAGTGCTTTCCGGAGATTACATATGTCAGCTTTGGAAGAGGGGAGGCAGATAGGAATACTGGAATAAATAGTTCCAGAAGTTCTAAATTTGATGAAAACAAATATCAAACAACTCAACAACCCCCAAACATGTGCACACATGAAGACACATTTTCTAGCCTGCTGGAAATGAGCAATAAACAAAATCAAAGCAGCCAGAGAAATATTGCTTAAGGCATTAGAGTCTTACAAATAAGCATGGTGTTGATATCAGAGACAGATCAATGGGGCAGGAGATGCACAAATAGACCCACACACATGTGGGACATTGATTTTTTTTTGACAAAGATGCAAAGAAAATTCAGTAGAGAACAGATAGTGTTGTTCAACAAATGGTGTTGGGACAATTGGATAACTACATGAAAAATCAATTTTGAGTCAAATCTTAAACCATTTATAAAAAATTCTTCATAATGAATGACAGACCTAAATGTAAAAGCTTAAATCTGTAAAACTTGCAGTAGGGAATGAAAAAAAAAATGGTGTGGCTTTAGGTTAGGCAAAGATTTCTGAGATATAATAGCAAAAACATAAGATATTGCTTAATGTGAAAGCACAAGAGACTGGGATAAAGAAATTACATTATTATATGACTATGTGATATAAATACATGAAAGTGAAAATCTTCAGTATTCAATAAGAAAACCAAACAATTAAAAATGGCTCAAGAGTTGAATAAACATGAAGATGAATAAGTAGCAAACAGATACATGAAAACAGAACTGTTACTGATCATGCATTCAAGGGCATGGAATTCAATGATATGGCACATACACCTGTGGGAAGGGCAAAGATGAAAAAGAATGGAGCTGGCGAGATGGCACAGTTAGCAAAGTGGCGCCATGAAGGCACAAGACCAGGGGCCAGATTCCTAGCACTCACATAAAAAGCTGGGCATGGTGACGTGTCCCATGTGTCTATGATTCCAGTTATGGGAAGGCAGAGTCAAGAGGATCACCAGGCTTTCTGGCCAGCCAGTCTAGCTGAATCAGTGAGCTCCAGATTCAGTGAGAAACTCTGGAAAGCAGTAAAGAAAGATACCAAACATTGAACTTAGAGCCTACACACACACACACACACAAACACACACACACGAACATACACATACACGAACACACAGACACAAACATATACACATAAACATACACACACACATATACCACACATACACGCAATAATTAGAAACTCAATTTGGTTCTCAGCATCCACATAAAAAGCTAGGTGCAGTGCATCTGTAATCCAGCACTGACAGAGACAGATTGATCCCTGGGCTCAGTGAGCTGCTAGTCTAGTCTAATTGGTGAATTTCCAGGTCCCAGTAAACCCTGTCTCAAAAACCAAGGTAGATGGATCCTACATATTCACTAACATGTATACATGCCCATGCACACACATAAAGCAGAGAGAAGAATAAGAGGGGAATCTCTCTCTCTCTCTCTCCATATGTGTGTGTGTGTGTGTGTGTGTGTGTGTGTGTATAATAAATTATGATCGATTCAATGCACGGCTGATCAAACCCTAACACAGCTCTTTGCAAAAACTGCCAAGCAAATTCCAAAATTTATATGGAAGAGCAGAGGGTTAAGAGCAGCTTCCATGCTCTGAGACAATGAATAAGTTAGAGGAGGTGCCCGGACAGGTGCGCAGGACAGTGTGGCAAGAGGCAGAATAGACACATGAAATAGGATAATCAGGAGAAACAAACGTAAGGGAAACTCCGTGTGTGTCACAGGCTGGACACAAAACTTTAAGTAAGTGTTGCTGGTACTGCTGTTAATTTCCTCTGGGGAAAGACAGACTTACACTGGCCTAGTTGCTTGTAAGCCTCAGTTCTGGATCTGAGAGATGGCTCAGCAAGTAAGGGTGCTATCTGCAAAAGCTTGAAGACCCAGGTTCAATCCCTGGAACCCATGTAAAGGTAGAAAGAGAGAGCTGACTCCACAATGTTGTCCTCTGACTTATACACATGTGCTATGACACATGTTTCACACACACACACACACACACACACACATACACACACACACAATGATGTAACAAATAAACATGCAACAAAACTGTAGTTCCAGGGACAATATTATTTGAGATGAAAAAACAAAGCAAAACTTGAGTGCACCCTGAGGGAATGTGGGAGTATATTCTGTTATTGCTTCAAGATTGAGAATTTATTAAAACACAGAATCCCAGAACAGAAAAAAGTATTGCAAGCATTGGCTGCATCAAAGGCACTGTTTTCATTCATGCAGAGGAACCCACAGCAATATGGGAGAAGACATGTGTGGAGCAGATCCCAGCCCAGCACTGGCACCCAGAAGATGTAGGGTTATGGCTGGGACATGGCAAACATTTCCTCTATAGCTGCTCTATGATAAACTAGCACGCATGTCTTGGAGGGTTGTTTTGTATTGTAAAGTTGACGATGTTCACACCTCTGTAGACTTGCCAGCCATTCCACTTCTATGGCAGACACACTTCTATCATGGTTCTCCTTGGGGCAACTTTGCTTTCCCTTTGTTGCATCACAGGGGAAGACACTCTGGCCCCTTTGGGATGGAGGCTGGAGATGCTGTGATGCTTAGTGCCACAGGCTGGACATAAGATGTAGTTTCAAGTAAGTGTTGTAAGTAAGTACATAGCCCTGTTCTCTGCTCAAGAACCATCCTGCCCCAAAGAAAAAGTGCTGTGCTCTGGAGGAGCATGGTCAGACACCCAAATGCTCAAGTTGCCTTGTTGCAATATGTTTTAAAACAATGTCTCTCAAAGACACATGTACCCAAATAATTATGGATTTTAAAGGTCTAAAATTTTAGATTAGATTTATAGTCACAACTCCCTGCACATGGAGTGAGAAAGACAAACACTGAAGGGAGAGGCACAGGGGATGGACCTCGGATGCTGTTGTGTAAGTGAATGCTGGTCCCTAATGTTTATTCCACACTCCTGAATGCACTATGATCTACAAACGCACACAGACTAACAGTCATGCCTCTGGCCCACCCTGCTTTCACAAAGGGCAATGAGAACTCACTGCCATGAGGGACAGTGACAGAGGGTGGCAGTTTCTTTGGAGCTGTCTTGGATCTATACCAGTCGAATTGTGTGGTATAGTCTCACTGTCTTTGGCTTTGTGGGTTTTACTTTCGAGGCAGAACTGACTTTATTGGAAGCCTCTCACTGGCCTTTGGAGAAGGTGTTTGTTACATGTCTTTTCTGATATTCTTGCAATATGCCACATAGTAGGAAAAATTTCCACATAAGGATACTTTATGGGGTCAACTTTTTCACCCAAGTGCTTTTTAGTTTCTTAATTATTAACACATTTATTTTTGGGCTGGGCAGCGGTGGCACATGCCTTTAATCCAAGCACTCGGGAGGCAGAGTCAGTTGGGTCTCTGTGAGTTCGAGGCCAGCCTGGTCTACAGAGAGAGATCCAAGACAGGCACCAAAACTACATAGAGAAAGCCTGTCTCGAAAAACAAAAACAAAACAAAACAAAACAAAATAAAAAAAAAGACACATTTGTTTTTATTTTACGTGTATGAGTATTTTACCTGCAAGTATCTCTGTGTACCATGTGTGTGCCTGGTGGACATGGAGGTCAGAAGAGGATGTCAGGTTCTATCCCTTGGAAATGGAGTTATGGATAGTTGTGAGTTGCCATGTGAGCATTGGTAAATGAATCCAGGTCCTCTGCAAGAGCAGCAAGTGCTCTTAACCACCGAGTCATCTCTCTAGCCATTCGCCGCCCCCTCTAATAACAGGAGGGGCTATTGCCCTCCAGGGTCAGAAGAGAGCATCAGATCCCCTGGAACTAGAGTTACAGATGGTTGTGAACCACCATGTAGGTGCTGAGGATTGAACCTGGGCCCGATGGCGTAGCATTAAGGAATGAAGACAGCCTTCTTGTTGTGACTGCCCCTAACAAAGGGCTTTGTTTTGTATTTATTGAACACCACAAAAAATAAGATATGGAAAAGAAATGAAAATGAGGAATTCTTTACAGAAATCTTTAACAAAGTTTTAAAAGGAAAGAAGTTACCTTATGACCCTAGCTGAACTGAGAAGAACTCTAGCGGCGAACAGATGTTATCAACCTGGATATACATATTGCTTTAAACATTTATGGGATATTTGCTGTTTAAGGTTGCTTTCAACCTATTGGCTGCTTTTAGCAAATGATTACCACAGCACACACATACACATCTACATTATTCTGGACATGGAAGAGTACATAAGTTATGATTAAAGCTATTCATTAGCTTAGTTTATAAAAGCTGATTACATGGGAAGCCCAAGGTATAGTCAGGTTGGTTACATTGTTTCCTTAGAAGATGGTTAATCTTAAACCTAAGTAAGGTTTAAGGACAATAGGACAGCATGTTAAGTGTAATTGGACTATCCTTTGGGCGACCAGCTCAAAAATAACAACATGGAGACTTATCATTAATTATGAAAGCTTGGCTTTAGCTTAGGCTTGTCCCACTACCTCTTACAACTTAAATTAATCCATATTTTTATTAATCCACATTCTACCACATGGCTTTTTACCTCTTTCCCATTTTATGTGTCTCACTTATTCTGTGTCTTGATGGTATCTCCTGCGCACCTCAATTATCTCCTCTTTCTCTCTCTGCCCAGAAGTCCCTCATCTCTCCTACCTAGCTATTGGCCATTACATCAATCACTAGGTGTCTTAGGCAGAGACACATCTTTACAGTATAAACAAATATTCCACAACAGTTAAGTGTGTAGTCCTTTGCTTGTTTGTTTTTCAAGACAGGGTTTCTCTGTATAGCCCTGGTTGTCCTGGAACTCTACAGAGCAGGCTGGCCTTGAACTCAGAGATCCTCCAGCCTCTGCTTCTTGAGTGCTGGAGTTAAAGGTGTGGGCCACCATGCCCAGCATAAGTGCATAGTTTTAAACCATCTCATGGCATATTTTTAACTTGGATTCAAGGTTTGGTGAAAGTTCAGTCTCTTTTAAGGTAAAGGATGTATTTAGAAAAGGTATCACTACAGACTACATAGTGAGTTTAAGGCCAGCCTGAAATATACAAAATACTATTTGAATATAACTTACAAGGACAGACCACATTATGATTCCCTGCTAAAGCTGCAGCACACAGTAACATGGGTTGATCATGGGAACCAAGAATGCAGGAGTAATATGTTACAGGGTCCTAGGAACATCTATTAAAAATAAGCCGAGATCCAGAAACTGGCAACTCTGCCCCTAGGAATACATCTCACAGGAACAGAACTCCTGGCATCTAAGGACATGTGTGGAAGAGTGTCTCATGCCATTATCCCTGGATGGCAGTAATGAAGAGGCTGGCCACCAAGAGGGAAGTGTATAGCAGTGTGGCGTTCAGCCCTTCAGAAGGAGAATTATAGACCCAAAGCACTGGAGGGATTTTCCTGAGGTGCCGACGGAGTTCAGAGTGAGAACCAGGAAAATGTGGTTTATGTCTCAGCATTAGGGCACTTGCCTAGCACATCTGATAGCCTAGGCTCAACCCCCAAGTACTGAAAATAAAACCAAAACTAGCCAGGCTGTGGAGATGGGCCACTGATAAGGTGTGATGGGTGCGGGGGTGGAGAGTCTGTACTTTATAAAGTTCTGTGCATGTGTTTGCACACAAGGAGAGACATTGAGGCAAGGTTTGCAAGTGTCTATAAACTTACCCAGTGAGGTAAGACTGAAGGTGGCTTTCATTTTCCTCTCTACAATTGCCTGCACTATTGAAATCTTTCTACAGGACTCACAGAGAGCAAACTACACCCATTCAGGAGTGTGAACCAAGGTAGTCAGAGGAACCTGCAGCTCCCACATGAAGCCTCATGACCTGGCTGTGAGAGTCAAGCTAGCCTCACAAACCCCTGAGGCTGACACTCCTAATTTTTGGAGGAAACCCGGCAGCCCCTGACCACACCTCCCTGATTCTGTGCAGAATGAGAGCCTCAGTGAGCTGCATTCAAGGTTATCAAAGGATGATTGATTTTTTAAAAAGCCCTTTCTATTTTGAGGGAATTGCAGATCTGTCTGCAGTTACCAGTCACTCTCTGGTTCGTGATCCCCTGAAATCCTTCTCCCTCTCAGGAGTAGGCCTCCCACCACAGGGTGGCTCTCTGGGCTTCTCAGAAGGTGCCTCTATGCTGGGAACACTGCGAATGCCATTGTGTGGAGCTGAGCCTTGGACCTAGGACTGGGTATCATATGACACAGCACCGGGGTGCAGTTTTGGATACTAGGTGTGTCCTCAGGTGCTTGCTACCTGGGCCCAGCTTCTCGTCCCTTATTAGGACAGCATGATGGCACCCTTCTCACCAGGCCTAACTAGGGTTATGCAGCAGTCACACAGTGGCAGTGGGGTAGATTCACCTTCAAGCTTGAGAGGTCAAGCATTCCCCCTTCCAGGGTCTGGGATGGCCTGATGTGCGGGTTCCCATGGCCAGTGTTGTCTGAGTTTCATTTCTTGGTGGTGTGATAAAATGCCCTGGCCAGGATTCATAAACAGGCTGCCAGAGCCACAGGGCAACCTGAGAGTCAGTGAATGTTCACTGCCAGCACCAGCAGACTTCAGATGCAGTGAGCACACTACCAGATTGCAGAGCCTTGGCCTGCCACAGTGATGCTTCCCTCAGTGGACCCGGGGGAGCTTGGGGACCTGGGTTTGTTTTTTTTCTTCCCAGGTGGCAGGGATGGGCCCCAGGACTGAAGTGCTGGCCTGCTTCCCTTCTGTTTGCAATGATTAGGTAGATGCTTCTCCTCATGAGAGATTATAGCCAGGTATGCTGTCACAGACTCATTATCGCATCACTCCAGGGGCTGAGGCAGAGGACTGACTCACTTCTACTATAGCTGCAAGACGAATCTTATTTAGAATAACTGGGGACAGAGAGATGGCTCAATATGTAAAAGCAGCTGTCACCGAGTCTGATGACCTGAGTTCAACCCTGGGACTCACATTGTGGAAGGAGAGAACCAACTCCCATGGTGGTGTGTGCGCACACACACACACACACACACACACACACACACACACACACACACTTAATATCTTATTTAGAATAACAAAATACAACAAAGACAGAGTGAGAACCTGTATAAAATATAAAATATATTTTTAATAAATAAGTTCACATTAAGCATTCATTCATTTCTAAAGGAAAGATACAGTTTTTACTAATTTTTGAACAATCTTGAAATGTGCACATCATTCATGAGTCTGAGTCAGGAGAATCTATCAGCATCAAAGTTCCCTCCACTCTCATTGCAGAACTCTGAATGATCTATTTCTATGCCTTCTGGATAGAAAAGAGTGGTATCAAATCATTATCCCATGAACTCACTCAAAAGAGATTAGAAAAAAAAGTACCAAAGGATATAATAGTGGTTGACTGTCAGGTAGGTAAATAATACAATTATTATATTATTTTTCTGAGTCTTATAATGTTTGTGATGTCCAGTTACATAGAACAAAATTTGTTACATTTTGTTATTCTAAATAAAAATGATTTGACATTTATCTGTGTGTGTCTCTCTCTGTGTGTATGTATAGTGTATGTGTGTCTGTGTTTACATGCATAATGTGTGTGTGTGTGTGTGTGTGTGTGTGTGTGTGTATGAGAGAGAGACAGAGAGAGAGAGGGAGAGGAAGGGAGGGGACCACTGTGGGAGTTGGTTCTCTCCTTCCACCATGTGGGTCTCAGGTCATCAGACCTACTGATAGGTACTTTATCCACAGAACCATCTCTATGGGTCCAATTATTCTAAATAAAGATTTGTCTTTTGCATGGGATTTTGTAATTCCCATTCTTCTTAAGGGGAAGGCTCTTGATTTTAGAAGCTTTGGGCAGCATGAAACTCGTGTACCACATAGACATCTGTTCAGGATCCATTCTTACCCATTAACAGAATTCCATGCTATCATTTTTCTTCATGCATCTGAAAAACGCTTCTTTAACTGAAAAAGAAATGCAGCTTCCTCTGGAGTCAGAGGGGCTGTGCAACTCTGTTCTGGCCAAACATGCCAAACAGGAGCCTCTGGAGAAGCTGCCGAAAGGAGCCGCGGAGTGTCTGCGCCCATTGTCTCTCCCTCTCTTGACTGGAATGATGTTAGGATGCTGGAAGACAGGCAGCCACCTTATCACTATGAGGAAGGAAATCTCATGCTGGGGAGGGAACGACAGGAGAATGTTGGGGTTGGCTTGCATTGAGTTTCTTGTTAAGTGAGAAAAAAGCTATTTAACCCACTGTGTAACAGTGCTTTGGATAACTTGTGGCCAAATGTAATCTGTAACTGATACACATGTATCAAAGCAGGGCGAACTCAGTGGCTCTGGTAACAGAAACTTACTGTCTCAGCTCTAAGCTAGATCACATCTGCTCAAGTCCTCTTCAGGGCCAAACTCCCCTGAGGCTCTCAGAAGACTCCCCTCTGTTCCTTTCTCAAGCTGGGCTGTTGGTTTTTGGTGTTCTGGTGATGTCTTCAGGCTCACAAACTATGTCCTTCCTGTGTGTCTCTCTGCACCCGTTTTCATAGGAATGGGAGTCAGACTGGATGAAGGGCCAGTGTACTATAGGATGGCCTCATCTTCATTAATGACACGTTCCAAGGTCTTGTTTCTAAACAAACGTCATATTGCAAGGTACAGAGAGAGATAGGCTTCATCCCTGAAACACGGGGGCCTCATCCCTGTTGCTTTTTCCCTGCTACCCGTGTTCAAGCCACCAGCAAGTCCTACAGTCCCACCACCTTTCTGTTCCAAGTTTTGCTACCCAACCTTCATTTCAAGTCCATGCTGTCTTTACAGCTGCTCTGTTGTTAATGACATCCTTGGAGTCTCTTACAAACATTCTGTGTCTTCCCTCCCCTGTTCAGGGGATGGTCTGTACTCGCTAAAGTCAGGCGTGACCATGTGACTTACTTCGACCAATGAAATGCAAGGGGGAGTGTCGCGCTTTTGAGGTGGGAGGGTTGGTTTTACAAACACCTGAATCAGGCCACCTTTCCTTCACAGTGCTCTGCAAATTGTGGGTGCGCCTTCTGACCCAATCTCATAAGCATGGGCCTGTGACAGATGTCCGTCAACAGAGCCCCACTGACCTAAGCAGGATGAACAGTGTAAGCCAAAAACAAGCCAGTGAGATTGCTGCTTGTTTGTTACCACAGCTCAACAGAGTTCATCTTGACTGGTACATTAAAAGAGTGTGAATCTGGCAGCGGTTTTTCCCAAGGTGCAACAGTCTCCGACCATTCCTTCTTTCTCACCTTTCCAGTCTGCCTTGAAACAGACATTCATTTTCAGTCTCAAATATGCTCCAATGTCTTTAGACGCTGTTCCCTGGGCATGGACGCTCTTCCGCATCTTTGATGGTTTGTCCACTATGGTATCCTTAGATCTTAGGGACAACACAGTAGGTTCTCAATATATATCTGTAGACCGACACTGAACAAATGAATCTCTGCCTAGCTAAAGCCTACCCTCCTGCAAGAACCTGGTTGCCACATTGCATTGTCATGAAGTAGGTTTGGTGCTGTTTTGCTCAATGACAGAGATGTCAGAACCGTTAGAATCCTGCGTCTTCTGCTTACCACTTGTGACCTTGAACATTTCGCTTTAACCTCTGATCTTCAGCTTTCCCATTAGCCCAAAGGCGGTGTGTGTGTGTGTGGTGGGGACAGACATTCCGCCATCGTTTCATCTTTCCCAGGATGGTTACCATCCCGCAGCAGGCGGCCTCTGAGGGCAGGGCGCGAGCTTCCCGGCCTGAGACAGTTTCCCCACGTTGCTCCTGCCTGCGATGGCCTGGGTCGGGACTAACAACCCCTAGGCCTTCCCAGCTCAGTGCGCACGCTCGCCTGTGCCCAGAGCTGACCACCGCTCTGGGCTTTTGCCTGGGGGCCGGGAGGACGCCACGCCCTCCATACTGACTGGCGGGAGGACGCACCAATCGGAGGGACGACACGGGAGGGGGCGGGGCCGCACTGAGACCGGCGCCCGGCGCCCACCGAACTGCAGCCGCTAGTGTGCAGTGCCGGTCCCCGTAGTCCCCGCATCGCGCAAGGGTCCCCAGCGGGCCGAGCCTCCTTGGCTACGGTCTAGGCTTTCTTTATTTTTATTTTTTGCATGCATTCATTTTCTGTCCTGTCTCGTCCCTTCTAAGGCGGCGGCGACGGCGACAGCGGCGTAGGCGCGCGCGGGGAGGGGGCGGCCGGAGAATGCGGCGCTCGGCTGCTGCCCGGCTCGGGTCCGAGCGTCAAGCAGGTGGGTACAGGTGTGCCGCGGAGGGAGGGCCCCGGGACACCGCACCTAGTGGGCGGACCCTGCGGCGGGGACACCTTTACTGGTGCTGCCTGTCCGATCCCCACCCCCAGCCTCCGCACCCCTCACGACAGCCCTGCACCGTTCATCCCACCTCCCGGCCCCGCCCATCTCCCCTCCCCCACTCTCTCCAGACCCCCAACCTTTCCTGTGGTGGCGGCTCTCCCCGACACTAGCTCCTGGCTCCCCTGTGTCGCTCTCGCCACCCCGCTTTCCACTCGTCTCCCCCTTATGTCCCGGAGCTGAGGAGTGAGAGGAGACCCACCCCTGCCTCAGCAAGGGGGGCGTGGTTGGCCGGCGGCTTTCTGTCCTGCAGGTCCCTGCCTAGGTGGAGCCCAGGGTCTGTAGGGGTGACCGGAGGGGGAGGCCGCCCTGGCGGTATCCCACCCCACGCACTGCACACGCTGCGGCTGCCGGGCTACGCACACCCTCGCGCCGCTCCGCCCACGTGTGCGCCGGGGAGAAGGCTGGGGCGCTGTGAAGAAAGGCTGGTACCCACCCTGTGCCCGGCGGCGCTCCCTGGGCTCATGGGCTTTCGGGGCTGGCACCAGGATCGGCTCGGCGGTGCAGGGCACCTCGCCGGGTACCATGCCGTGCTCCCGGCTATCAGGCCGGCGACCTTTCGGCCTCGTGTTAGGGATCTGCGCTGTGCGACGCATTCCTAGGCCTTCTGTCCATCATTCCATCCTCCTAACTGCGGGATCCCGAGGATAGGCCCATTTAGGCCACTGGCCAGGCTGAAGCCGTTTCGCTTCCCTTCCCGCACACTCTTCCCTTCTTTTTCCCCCCTTCTCCTCCAGTCTCTGCTCTACGCTTTAAGCTCAAAGATACATCCACTGGTCGTGCCCAGCCACCTGCCTTTAGCGTACTCAGGCACACTGACCTTGGCCTTTGCTGTGTTGTTCCCATTTTGGGCACGCCCTTCCTTCATTTGGCCAGATCCTTGTAGATCAAAGTAAAGTAGGAGCTTCTTTCCCCTTCTAAGCTTCCCGGTATGGCAGGGCCTGTCACCCTGGGCTTTCACGTTGGATAGCTGCGCCTCCCGAACCAGCCCAGGTGAAGAGGGCAAGGCCAGCCACACCTGATGTCACCTCCTGTAACTTGGGAGGCTCTGATATGTGGGCAAAGGTGGGGGAGGAGCTGGCTGTTTCTCCAGGACAGAGGGCTGGTTGATGGCAGTTCCATCAGCTGGGCGGGACAACTGGAAGGGACTGGTTTGAAGTGAGGTGGGGGGTGGGGAGAGCTCATTTTGTGAGTCCGTTTGTGAGGCTGAGGATTCTGCAACATGCTCATGGGACCTTGCTCCAGGTTGGATTGCTGGGGTCTGCACAGGAGTTGGAGGTAATTCTCACCTTGCCCTTTTTGCAACAAGAAATCCTCAAAAGGTCCGTGGTCTCAGGAGATGACGAGACTGCTATTCCCTGTACCACAAACCATCTGCAGAGTCCCACTGTCCTCACTGCTGGCTTCCCTGGCCCACTTGAACCCTTTTCCTGCTGTCCTGTCTCAGCCACGCTTGTGCTCCATGGTCATGTCTGCACACAAGTTTTCTAAAAAAATGTTTTCTTTTCTCTCTCTAAAATAATGTTCCCCTTTTGTCTGCCTGGGAACTCCATGCGATAAGGCCTTGCCCTCGAGTTACGTTCTTGTGGTTTTCTCTTTATTTACCAGACTGTGTGACTCCTTATCTGTACCTCGCAGAGCTTCCCACACATGTGCAGCAACAGGATTTGTGTGGTTTTCCCCTGAGTCGGATCTAGCCCACTAGGGATTTGGGGAACTGAGGTGTCTTAGACCCTCCATGCCACTTAGCTGGAACGAACGGGCAGGCGTTTCCCACCTGGGTGTTCTGACTAAAGGTCCTCCCTTGGGGAGATTATTCCTCTAGTCCGCATTCTCTTGGTGGGTCTCTTCCTCCAAGGTGATGGAATGTACCCACTAGACTCATCTATGTCCTGATTCTTATTGCTGTGAGCTCCTGGGCAAGAGGACTAAACTCTCTCACTCTTCGTTTCCTGTATAAATGGGGACAATGTTTCTCTTTTGTTGAGTTGTCTGGGGGATCAGAGGTGTGGTCTTCTTATTAAATGGTCATGATGACAATTGTGTGATGACCTGTGCCCTTTATCTCTGTCACAGAAAAGATGCCCAACGCTGGAAGCTCTCTTTTGCCCTTTCCCAGCTAAGCTGGTGATCCTAAGAAACAGTCATGGGTGAGGTGAGCTCAGGCCCCAGTGTCTCTGTGTCTCTAGGCAAGGCACGCAGTCTCTATGCTCTGGGGGAGCGAAGGTTATATAAGGAGAGGAGCTTGCGCTGCTCTACCTCCCACTTCTGCTGTGGGGGATCTTATTTTAGCCCCACCGTGCCATGCAGGTAGAGATCATGTGAAGAGGAGGAGTAGAAGATCAGTGAGTCCTCCCCTACCTCAAATGCTGCCCCACTGTGCAGTGTATCACCACCTTCTTGTGGTGCTAGCGTGAGATTTGAGGTACCTTCTCCCTGCTTTCTGTGGAAACATGCCACCATCACATCCCCCTAGCCACTGGGGCTGCTGTTGTCTGAGGGGTAGAAGAGGGTCCCAGGCTGGCCAGCAATCCCCTGACTCCAAAGTCTTGGGGAAATGCTTACTTTGCTTATGTGGTTCCACAGGCAGCAGGAGCACGAGGGTGGGGTGGGGGTGGGGGTGGGCGGTGAGCTCTGAAAGCCTGAGCAGAGAGTGGAGAGGCAGGAAGGAAGTAAACGTAAGGACAGTGATGACTTGGGAGAGGTAATGGCATGCTGGGTCAAAACCCTGGCTGGGGGTCTGGAGCGATGGCTCAGCAGTTAAGAGCACTTGCTGCTCCTGAGGAGGACCTGGGTTGGGTTCCTAGCACCCATATGCCAACTCACAACCATCTGCAACTCCAGTTCCAGGAGGTTCTATGCCTCTTCCTGGCCTTTGCAGGCACTGGGCCCGTAAATGGTGCATAGGCATACACACAGGGAAGATATTCATATACATAAAATAAATAAAAATCAATCTTTTAAGGAAAGGCCCTGACTGGACGTAATAGAGAGAAGGCCAGAATTCTGAGGACAGCGTAGAGGACAGGAGGTGATGGGGTGGGAGATGACATTCTGCCCTTGCCTCTGGCTTTGATGTACTCTCAAAGCTGCTCAGGAAGTGTGCTTCTCATGAACTTGCATAGTGGCAGATGTCATAATTCTTTGAACATTATGGCAAAGCTCTTAATAAGCATTAGGGTCCATAGCAGGATTGGCCACTGGTGCTGTTGTAAATAAAGTTATTGGAACACAGCCCTGCCCTGCCTTTCTGTGGCTTGGACCTGACAGAGCTGGTGTGGCAGGTAGAGGGGGTTGCTGCCCTATGAGCAGTGATGTCTCTGACTCCAGGGAAACCCAGAGGGGGAATCTCTTAACAAAAGGGCACAGAGAGGCTCTACAGTCTTTCCAGGTCACACAGCCGACAAGATTGAAGGCAGGAAGCCTGTGTTCTTTATTTCTTCATTTTTTCTTGGAGTTTTATATTTTTATTGCCACTCATTGAATTTTACCATGTTTATGAGGTACAGGGTATAGGATATCTTTATCTAATGTCAAAATTTGCTAATCAGTTCTTAAAATATTTTGATATTAACTGTATATTTGCTGTTTAACAATGGCTAGCATAGTAATCTTGGTTAAGTGCATAGTTTGCGGCATTAAGCACATTTGCATTGCTCTGTAGCCGTGGCTGACACCCATTTCCAGAACTTTCTATCATCCTAAACTGCATCTGAATTCTTTACTGACCTTCACTGCCCAATACAAATGTCAGCCTCAGGTTCAGTGCCAGCTTTGTCTTTTAGGTGTTAACTGTGCAAGTATCTGCACCGTTCGGGATCTCCTGCATTTTAGTTTCCTCATTTGGTGAGAGTCAATGGCCCTGGTGTCTTAGTTCTTGTCGATCTGACACAGACCTAAACATACCTTAGAAGGGCAGTCTGAATTGAGGAATTGCCTCCATCAGCTTGGTCTGTGGAACATTGTCTTGATTGTTACTTGATGTGGGACGGCCCAGGCCACTGTGGACAATACCATTCCTGGGAAGTTGATTTTAGGTTGTTTAAGAAAGCAGCCTGAGCAAGCCATGGGGAGCAATCCAGTAAGCAGCACTAGTCCATGGCCTCTGCTTCAGTTCCTGCCTTCAAGGCCCTGACTTCAGTTCCTGCCCTGGCTTCCCTCAATGATGGATTGTAACCTGTAATAACTCCCACCTCCCCCCACCTTGAAGTTGCTATGGGTCAATTGTTGTACAATATTATTTTAAGATGTGCTACATTTGTTTATGCTGTGGAACATTTGTTTAGTGATGCAAAGATGTGTTGCCTTCTTTTATGTTGCATTTGTTTGACTCTCTGAAGCTGTGTTACTTTGCCTGTCTGAAACACCTGAGAGCTGAATGGCCAACAGCAAGGCAGGAGAAAGGATAGGCAGGGCTGGCAGACAGAAAGAATAAACAGGAGAAATTTGGGATGAAGAAGATAGAGGAGGAAGAGAAAGAGGAGGACTCCAGGGAATAAGAAGGAAAGAAAAGATATAGAGCTGGGTGTAGTGGCGCACGCCTTTAATCCCAGCACTCTGGAGGCAGAGGCAGGCGGATCTCTGTGAGTTTGAGGTCAGCCTGGTCTGCAAAGCAAATTCCAGGCGAGCCATAGCTGTTGTTACACAGAGAAACCCTGTCTCAAAACTCTCCCCTAAGAGAGAGAGAGAGAGAGAGAGAGAGAGAGAGAGAGAGAGAGAGAGAGGAGAGAAACCGAAATAGAGAAAGGTAGAAGCCCAGAGGCAAAAGATAAATGAAATAATTTAAGTTAAGAAAGAAAAGCTGGCTAGAAACAAGCCAAGCTAATGCTGGACATTCATAAGTAAGAAAAAAAAAATCTCCGTGTGTGTTTGCTTGGGAGCTGGGTGGTAGGCCCCCAAGAGAGTAAAGAGTAAAAACAACCAACTACAGTCAGTATTTTGTCACAGTGACAGAAAGCAAGCTAGATCAGAAAGTGGTACTAAGGGGGGTGTTGCTATAATGGACCTGACCATGTTGTTTTGGGGGATGATGGAAGCATTTGATGCCTTGGCCTAGAAAAGCCATTGAGTGCTCAGAGCTTAATGGGCTGTTCTGTGGGAGCTTGGAATATACAGGGGGCTGAGAGCAGTGCAGACACTGGGGGTCTGGCTTGTGAAGCTTTGGAGGGGAAGTTTGAGAGTCCCTCAAAGACTCAATTGGGCCATTCATGTGATATTTTGAATGAAAAAATCTGTAGTTTCTGGCCAACTGGGGCTGAAGAATCAATGGTGGTTAATAAAAGACCAGCATCCCTGAAATGAAATCTTTTGAGAAGTATTTCCTCCGGGTGAGCACACAGAAGCTGTCTGTGGTCCAGAGTGGGTCGAGTCTGCATCTCAAGCTGGCAGCAGAACTTGGTAATGTGTGTAACAGTGTCTCTGATGGTACTTATTTTGAAGGCATGAAGGGGTCATGGAGAGCAGCAGAGGCTTGGCACCATGAGAGGTCAGGCCAGGCTGTTGGTGAAGGTACAGCCTCACCAGCAGTGAAAATCTCAGGATTGAAGGGGTCATAGAGAGAAGCTGAAATTTGAAGGCCAGGACAGCCATCGATGAAGGTATTGGTGTGGAGACCCCAGAATATTGGAGGTGCTGGCACCATGGGACATCTGGCAAGGACAGTGGCAGGTGGGTTGGGAAGCTGGCTAGAGCTGACAGGACAAGCTATGTGCTGTGGAATTCGGAACTGGAGAGTGGATATAACCAAGTCAGTTGAGCCCAGAAAATCATGAGTGAGTCCCAGACAGACTTGGAGCTTTTCACATTGTTAAGTGTGGGTTTTGTTTTGGTTTGATTAGAACTGTGGCCTGGTCCTTCCCTCTTGGAATAAGAAAGTATATAACTTGTTTTGGATTTTACGAGAGCCCACAGTTAACAGAATTTGGATGTATTATTTATTATTTTTATGTTTTTTGTCTGTGAGTATTTTGCCTGCACATATGTAAGTATTCTCTCTCTCTCTCTCTCTCTCTCTCTCTCTCTCTCTCTCTCTCTCTCTCTCTCTCCCTCTGTGTATGTGTGTGTGTGTGTGTGTGTGTGTGTGTGTGTGTGTGTGTGTGTGTGTATGCCTGGTACCTGCAGAGGTCAGAAAAGAGCACCAGATAACTTGGAACTAGAGTTACAGATGGTTATGAGCCACCATGTGGGTGCTGGGAATCAAGCCTACATCCTTTGCAAGCTAGCCTCTCGGTTTTTGTTTATAAAAATATTGGATTTATTTTATTTTTTGTGTTTGAATGTTTTTCCTGTATGTATGTATGTATGTAGACTGTGTACATGCCTATGCATGGTTGTGAGTCATCTTGTGGATGTTAGATCTTCTGCAAGAGCTTCAAAGCTCTTAATGCTGAGCCATCTCGCCAGCTTGATGTTGGATTTTTAAAGAGACAATGGTCTTTAAAATCATTGAAATTTTTTAAGGAATGAAACTTTTAAAATTGGACTGTGTTTATATTTTGATAGTAACATAAGGTCTTGTGGCCAACAATGGAAGAGTGTGGCTCAAAGTGATATGTTTGTGACTCAGAGTTGGCTAGGGGTAGGATGTGATAGTTAAAAATAATTTTTTAGGGGCTGGAGAGATGGCTCAGTTGTTAAGAGCACTAGCTGCTCTTCCAGAGGACCTGGGTTTAATTCCTAGCATCCACATGACAGCTCACAACTCTCTGTAACTCTAGTTCCAGGGGAGCCAACACCCTCACACAGACTTATGTGCACACCAATGCACATGAAATAAAAGTTAAAAATAATTTAATGACATTTATTTATTTATAGAGGGGAAGGCCCCTGTCATAGCTACAAGTGGACATCAGAGGATCACTAGATACTCCTTGAAAGAGGGAATGTCAATTGAGGAATTGCCTCCATCAGATTGGCCTGTGGGTCTGTCTATGGAGTATTGTCTTGATTGCTGTGATGTGAGAAGGCCCAGCTCATTGGGGTGATGCCACCTTGGGTAGGTGGGCCTAGGTTGTATAAGAAAGCAGATTGATCAAACCATGGGGAGCAAGCCAGTAAGAAGCACTGCTTGCTCCATAGCCCTTGCTTCTGTTCCTGCCTTGAGTTCCTGTCCTGGCTTCCCAAATGACAGACTGTCTGTTGTAAGATGAAATAAACCCTGTCCTCCCCAGCTCCAAGTTGATTTTGGTCAGTGCTTTATCACAGGACAGAAAGCAGAATAGAACACTGCGTTTCCATGCTTGCAAATCCCTTGGTCACAAGGATGGGACAAGAGACAGGGAAGGCCTTGTCTAGCACTGTGCTGTGGACAGAAGCAGTAAGGTTGTGCCCTGTGACAGCACATTCAGGCAGCTATTGGGCCATTCTGTGCTGTTTAGTGTGGCCTGAGGCGTCCTCTTCCCCTCTTCAGGGACTGGATATATCCTCAGGACCCTCCAGTGCCCTGATGACTCCAACCTAACCATGGCAACCTGGGACTGGGCACTGGCTGCCTTCTCGCTCTCCCCCGCTGGCCGTGGCTTGGCCGAAGGACCACTTTGAGGAATGAAAGAAGTTCTGTGTGCTCCAGTGGGGCCTGGGCTTTGTGGCAGTAATGTGCTTGTGTATTCCAGGTCAGAGGGACATGTTGGCTCAGCTTTCTGGCCTCTAGCTTCTCCCTTGAAGTGTTTTGAGTTTGGAGCCCTTGGTACTTTCCTCGGGGATGGAGGGAGTGGGGTGTGCCATGGGAGGGGTGTCCTACTTCCCAGTAAAGCTGAGGCATAAAAGTGAGGTGAGTGGTGACAGATAAGATGGCTCCTTCTTCTCCTGTGTACCTTTTGATCCTGTTCTGGAGGCTGGCACTGTATTTGTGCAAGCCAGCACAGGACACTGTTTAATGAAGTCACAGTCTGCATTCCATTGTGGCAATCCTCCCTTTTCCCTCTTCTCCCCGACTCCCCTTAAAAAGAAACAAAACTGAGGTAAATTCACAGAACATGAAGCTAACTGTTGCAAAGTGTGGTTTGACAGTATTTTGTACATGCAGAGCGCAGTACATGCAGTACATGCAGTATTTAGTACACGCCTTATTTAGTACATGCAGAGTGCAGCCATCCCTGCCTGGTTAAGACGATTTTCACCACTCTCTTGGAAACCTTCATGCCCGTTAACTGTCACTCCCCATTGCCTACCCCTCCTGGCCTCCAGCCCCCGCATTGCCGTCAGCCTCTGTATTTTGGAGGTTCATATAAATAGGACCATGCCACACCCTCATTTTTGTGACCACCTTCTTTTGTCTAACTTGTTTGCCCAGGTGTGGCAGGTGTTGGCGCTTTGTTCTTTTTTTGTGTGACTGAATACTATTTCAACGTGTGAGTGCCCACTCCCCATTGGTGGGCATTCTGAGTGCCCACTCCTCATTGGTGGGCATTCTGAGTGCCCACTCCCCATTGGTGGGCATTCTGAGTGCCCACTCCTCATTGGTGGGCATTCTGAGTGCCCACTCCCCATTGGTGGGCATTCTGAGTGCCCACTCCTCATTGGTGGACATTCTGGTCCTTTCCACCTTGGTTGGCTGTGAGTGGTGGTGGAGATTGCACACAGTGTCACGACTTTCTTCTCTCCTGCCTTTCATCATCTGTCAACCACATGTTTAACGGTGGTAATGGGTCCTCCGTGCCCAGCACTGTGCTGGGGACATACAACTAGGAGAATGCTGTCTTGGTTCCTCCTCTCTCCAGCAAGAGCATGGGAGTATCCTGAAACTGGAGAGAGGAGGTGGGGGCTGGGGGAACGGCCGAGGGAGGCAGTTGGCATGGTGCAGGGAACCCTAGCCACCTCTCTGCCAGTTTCTGGAACATGACGACGGGCTCTTGCTGTGAGGAGCATTTCTGTTTGCTGTTTGCTCTTGGGAAGGCTGCCCTCTGCCTTGGCCCCAGCTGGTTGCTTGGCATCTTTCCCATCTTAAATTGCTGTGGCAGGTAGGGACTCCATTTTCCCCTTGCCTTTGGTACCGTTTCCTTCTGAGAGTCAGCATGGTCTGAAATGACTTCCTTTCCTTCTTTTTCTTCATTTCATGCCTCCCTGTCCCCCACTGGAATAAAGCATCGTGCAGGTAGAAACTCATTTCCCAAGTTTTCTTGACTCTCAGCTGGTGTCCGTGTGCACTAAACACACATTGCTGTTGTGTGGAGGTGGGCTGACTTAATTTCCCCATGCTGCCTTGCTAGCTCTGGGCTCAAGGGCACATGACTTAATTTTTCTGGGTACTACTACTTCCTCTGTGAAATCTGGAGGGTGTCTCTCTGCTTCTCCTGGGACTGCTGTTGCTAATGCATGAAAGGACAGCCCAATGTAAGGTTGGTGGTGTCCCTGCTGGAGGTGTAGTGGGTGGTCATCAGACCGTAAGTGAGTTTCCTCAGGCTTGGGAGCTCAGGTGCTTGTGTTGGGATGGCCAGGAGACCTCCTGAGCTGAGCTGCCACGTTATTGCAGCCACTTCTGAGCCCTGAGACATGGCTTCACCAGGCGTGAAGATAGACTTTCTAATGTGAATAAATCCATGGGTGAGATGAGCCTTGAGCATATGCGGGGAGATGGTCCTGCTTTGAATGTTTTGAGCTAAGTGAAAAGCACTGTTAATATCACCTGTTGCTTTTTTAATTTTTGCAGTGTAACCACTGGAATATTTACAGTGACAGGCTGGTGTGGGAGAGGCTGGCGGGAGTGGAGGGGTGCGGGGGTGGGGGGGTGAGGTGGAAGGGTGGAGGGGCATGAGGCCTGGGGCTTGCTCTAACACTGCACAACTGAAGTGACAGTGTCCCTTTGGGGAACTGTCTAGTATAAAGCTCCCCGAGGCTAGGTGTTGGTGGGACAAGGTGTTCACACCCACGGGCTTCCTGCCTCAGCTCTGCTCTCTGTTGCCTGTGTGACCTTGGGCCAGGGAGGTTTATGGCTCATTGGTTTCCCCCTCTGTAAACAAGAAGCTCAGCCCGATGATGAACAGTGACAAAGAACCTTTGTCCATAGCAGGCCTTCTTGTGTCTTGTAGGGCCTGGGCCCCCAAATCTAGAGGACCTGCAGCTGACTTTATGGGGAGGAGTGAGACCCACAGGGCACACAGTCTGAGTGAAAATACAGACTCAGTAGGAGACCAGCCCAAAGGGGCTGGCTGAAGACTGTAACAGGAAGGGCTGATGGTCCCATCTGCAAGACTTTCTGCTCAGCGCCTCTAGGCTTTGTGCTCTGGGGGTGGGGGTGGGGGCTCACAGTTGCTTATCACTAACCTGCAGCCAAGGTAGTCACTCTGATGTGTCTGGAGAGTGTGGGCTACTCCTGGAGTCCCATCTGCACCAGCTTCTCTCAGCTGCCTGCACTATTTTACCCTTGAAACTTAAGCTCTCTCCCAGTACCTCCCCATATGGGTGTGGCCAGAGCCTGGGCTCCTGATCTGCCACTTTCTGCCTGGCCAGCTAGGGGACTGTGTGCTGAGTGAAACCCCAAGGGAACCAAGCCTCTTCTCCCTGGGAGCTCTGGTGTCCTGGGGTATCACCGAGTGTGTACTTTGCATGGAAAGGGACCCTGGGGACAGTTTGCATAAGCTTAGCAGGGTCAGACCTCCTTTGCACACTGCCTGAAAATGTCTGGCAGGGATCAAGGCAGAAGCAGGCTGGGCTCACATCTAAGCTGAAATGAGTGGGACTGTGGGATTGCACGTCTTGGGTTCGTGTGTGTGTGTGTGTGTGTGTGTGTGTGTGTGTGTGTGTGTGTGTGTGTGTTTTCTGAGTTTCAGGTGCTTCCTGAGACTTTTAAATTTTATTTACTTCCTGAGGAATTAAAAAAATACTTTTATTTTGTATGTATGAGTGTTTTTCCTGAATGTATGTATGTGTACTATGCATGCCTGGTGCTCAGGGAGGTCAGAAGAGGGCAACAGATTCCCTAGAATTGGAGTTCTGATTGACTTTAAGCCACAAGCATGTGTGGGTTCTGGGAAACGAACCCGGATCCTCTGCAAGAGCAACAAGTGCTCTTAGCTACTGAGCCTTCTTGCCAGCCTCCAACTTCCTGAGTCTTATAAGCCCTCTCCTTCTTCCATGAGGGAGTGTTTCCTAGTTATTACAGATGGAGTGAATGAATGAAGATCCGGGTATGTCCCGGAGCATCCTCAGGACAGGGAATGGACTTCTTTGGTCAGCTGCACTATCTACCTGCTGTTCCCGATGATGGAGCAGGCTCTCTTTTGTTTCCCACCCAGCCAATGAGCACACCTCCATTTGGAGTTCAGCTCCATTACCACTAGCTTTCCTTCCAAGAACCTTCGCTGATGGCATCACGCCCCCTCCCCAGGAAGAGTCAGGCACATCTCCAGGATCCCTGCCGCTCTGTGCATCCTCTATCACTGCCCCAGACAAACTGTTGACGCTGCTGGTGACTTTTGTGCCTCCCTGTAGTGTACCACAAGGAGGGAAGTGCTGTCCACTCACAGCAGGATCCCAGAGTGGGATGCAAATAGAGCACTCAGTAGGTTTACAGACTTGGTTTTGGGCTTTGTGGCCTCAAGTTGCCTGCACTGGATTGGGCTCACACATAAACTGAAATGTGCGGGTCTGATTTCCTTGGATCCACCCTTGGTAAGGTCACTGTGTGCCCTGAGCAGCCACCTCCAGTGATAGCGTTCTGATCCCCAGACACTACAGTGATGCACCCCCATGCTGTCCAATGGCCTAAGAATAACAGCTAGGGCATATGGGTAAAACTGTGTCCTCTCTCTGCTCTTTTAATGGGGCAGGGGCAGGAAGTGTTGGAAAAAATGTCCTTCCAACTCTATATTCTTGGAAGGCCACATTGCATTGCCTTTCTCCCCAATGCACCTTAGGACGCTCTTTAGACAGCAAGCCTCTCTGTTGTTGGCAAGGATGCCTGCAAGGCCAGGGAGTCGGGTAATCAAGCATTAAGCAGTCTTTGATTGGATTTCTCCAGTGAGGTTTGGAGTCTGTTGGGCTCAGGATGGCGACAGCTTTTTCACCAACTAAAAAAGCAGAAGGGCGGTGAGCCCCACTTTGTGTCTGGCCTCTTTACTACACTGGTTACCATGGGAGTTTCACTGATGTACATTGTGCCTGGAAATATCCCAGTGGCTCAGCATGAGCCCGGTTCCTGAGACCTCTGCATGTTTCTGTAAGTTTTGCTAAAAAAAACGAACACAAGATGCTTCAAGACACGAATGAGCCTTGTTGCTGTAGGATATCAGAAATGGGGGTCCTCCCAGAAGACGGGAAGGGTGCAGAATCACCCATCTCACGGTATAAGTTGTTAATTTGAGATTTCACATGTCCCAGGCTGCTGGGTGGCAGCTGTCTTTCAATTTTCTGGTGAATGGTGAGGAGGGTTTTGTAGGTAACCTAGGAGGTCAAGTGGTGTTGTCACTTGGGCATCGAGGTAGGCTGAGAACTTGGGGTGCTGTCCAACCTGTTCACTTCAGAAGGTGCATAATGTACCCCTGCTCGCTGGAGCTTCCTTGGCACCCATGCTGATGTCCTCAAGAGCAAGGCATAACATTGCATAAGCATAAGGCATAAGGTTGCCATCAAATGTCATGAAGGAGATACCTAAACCATAATGACCTCATCCTGCCTTCTGGTGAGGAGAACAACTTGAGTACCTCAGATGCCCCAGCCGCGGAGACTAGCAGCAGGCATTTAAAAATGCAGCTGGTGTCCTGTGACGGTTCGATGAAGGGTCGATTTGCTCCCATTTACTGGCACCAGATAGGGAAAAACATGATGGATTTGAAAAGGAGCCATTTAAGAAGCTTAAAATTGTCTGTCTACGTTAAACAGAAATAGCTCTTTGAAACCCTTGCTCCTGAATTATATGTGGAGTGTATACCGGCTTCATTTAATGCAAAAGGAGGCAATAAAGGGGGGAACAGAGGAACAAAAGTGACCCAGGATGGAAGCCTATGGGCGAGGGAAAGTCAGCTCAGTTTCCTTGAGGGATATAGGACATGCTCCAGTAGATGGTTTCAAACCCGAGCACACACAGACAGCGTTGTGTGGACTCAGTGGGTTTAATAAAAACAGCTCCTCAATTAGGAAGGGAAACATGGTTGGTGGGGTAAGGGAGGAGTTGTAGTGGAGTGGATGGGGATGAATTTGATAACAACATTATATACCTATTTGAAATTATTAAACAATAATAAAGCAGAAAAAAAGCCAAAATGGCAGAGGCAAATCTAGTCACACCAATGACACCATTAAACAGGACAAAGCCAATCAAAAGATGGATATTTAACATCAGAATGGATAAAGCATATGATCCAGCTCCGGGTCTGGTGAGGGTCTGCTTCCCCATAGCTAGCAGGTTCCCTGGTGAGTCCTCATGTCACAGGGAAGGCTGCTTGACCCTTGGGGCTAAACCCATCTGGGAGGGCAGAGCTTCACCCATCACTTCCCTGTCCTGCCTCAGGCCATCACATTTGTTAGGTTTCAACAGGTGAATTCTGGGGACATAAACCCTTGGACCACAACAGTGCCCTTGTGAGATGCACTTTAGATCCAGAGGTGTAAACAGATGGGGAAAGATGGGAATAGAAACCCCCAAAAGCTAGAGTAGCTGTGTGGATAGCAAACAAAATAGACTTTAAAATAAAACAATTATTAGAGATGAAGAACAACATTTTATAAGGATAAAACAGGGTCAGTGCTACAGGCCTAGGTAGCAGTTATAAACATGCTCGCACTTAACACTAAAATCCATGAGTAAAACCCAGAAGTGAAGGGAAGCGTTCAATAATGATAGGCACATACTTAGTTTTCTTACATGCTTTGTGGTGCCGGGGATGAGACCCAGGCCCTCAAACACACTAGGCATACTCTACTGCTGAGGTATACCCTAAATCCAATAGCCCACTCTTAAATTTTCTGAGTTTTGAGCATTTTTTATTCTTTGAAAATTTCATGTATGAATACTATACATTTTGGTTGTATTCATCAGCTCCTCCTGCCCGCCCCATCCCCACTTCATGCTCTCTTCCTTTTCCATGTAACCCATGGAGACCAGTTAGCATAGCCTGTTTACACGCACATGGGTGTGGGGCTATCTACTAGAGCATGGGCAACCTACGAGGGGCCACATCCCTGAAGAAAAATGACTCTTCCTTCCCCAGCAGCCATTGGCTACCGATAGCTCCTTAGCTGGGGCCTCAAGAGCCATCCATACTGAATGTTGACTGCCTTGATCTTGTGCAGGCAGTCACAGCTGCTGTAAGCTGGAGTACATTAGTCCCGTCATGCCCAGACGACACTGATATACTGGCCCCTATTCTCCAGCACCTTTTTTTTTTTTTTTTTGCCATGTTCCCCGAGGCAGGGGTGGGGATACTACAGATATCCCTTTAGTCCTGAGCACTCACAGTTACATATTCTCAGCCTATTCTCTAGCTGACTATGAGTCCTTCATTAACTGTGCTTGCTCAAACAAGGTTCTCTGAGGAGGGCTGAGAGCAGCACTCTTGTTGATGGACTGGACAGCTGGACAGAGCTGACAAGAATGGGGAAACTCAAGCAGGCTGGAAAGGCACTCGCTCTAACAGGCCCTTGTAGATGTCAGCAGGGGATGCAGAGTTCTTCCTGGGGGGGGCGACATCCAAGGCCCCACTTTTCCTTCTGTTTTACCACCCCCACCCCAATCCTTCCTACCCACTGCTCCCTGACTGGTTTGTTTTGGTCTGCTATGGCAAGTTTCCCGGCCTTTCCGCTGCCTCTTCATGACTGTTACCCTCTACCTTCCAACGCTGCCTGCTAGTCTTGTCTTTCTGCCCCCAATGCTAATACCCCTCCTGCTGTCCCCAGTGCTGACGCCACCCCCTTCCCATCACACTCCAGCCTCCCCTGGGCCTCAGGATCCTCAAGACCACTTCACCTTCCTTTTGGTGGCCCCTCACCAGGCTCTACCTGACCCTGGTGGACGCTTGACTCTGTCTTCCTGTCTCTCCATCACTGATGGGAGTGCTCGGTGGGTGGGGCTGCTCCTTCTGCTCCCTCTTACTGCACAGAAGGATTGGGAAGTGGCCTCCTGCACTGAGGTAATACAGTGTTTATTTGTAGTCTAGATGTATTGTCAGTGAAGCTTTAATAGGTGCATTGATCCTGGCCTGGGTAAGGGTATGTATGGGACACAGGCTGGAAGGAGCCCCTCTAAAGACATTGTATAGTGAACAGACAGACAGAGAAGAGTTTCTGGGATGAGGATCCCAGTTGGCAATGGCAACAGTAGCTCCAGGAAGCATTTCATGACCTCACATCCTCTGGTTCCCTGCGATTGATCCAACAGCCTGTCTTTTAAGTTCCCTGGGAGCTTATGACAGCCCCTCCGACTGCAGACCGGACGGCAGGGGTGTTTTTTCTGAAGTAGTTGACAGCTTGACAGGTTCCTCTGTGTGCCTGCAGGAATTGCTGTCCTTCCCTACTGAGTCAGCAGGTGGCCTGGGGACCTTAGCTGTGTGCAGGCTGCAGGGTCCTTCCTGGATATATAGGCACTGTCTTCAAAGTGGTGCTCAAGGGACTGTGTCCCTGGCCCAGCAGCATCCCTGTGACTGCTCCACCCTTCTTGCAAAAGGAAGAAGTCCTGGCTCTTGGGCTGTGCTCTCCCTTCATGGGATGGTGGGTGGCTGCATGTCTGGGAATGGAGGGAAGGCTGAGGGGTGAAGACAAGCCGTGGGCCAGGGTCTAGGGAGGAGGTTCCAGGGGACCTGGGTTTGACTTGCCCACAGCTGCCTGGTGATGTTTCTGTTTGTCAAAGGCAGGGTACCTGACTGGTTTCCACCCATTAAGTAGGAACAGTTGTCCCTGAGCTGTGTGATATCTGCACCCCTCACCTAGTCCATTTCCTCATCCTCAGAATAAAGTGTCTAAACATGATTTTTTAAATCAATTATTTTTTAAAATGTGTGTGTTTATGTATGGTTATGTACATATGTGTGCAGTGTGTAAGTCTGCCTGGGTGGAGCCAGAGAAGGACGTGGGCTGTCTTTATCACTCTCCACCTTGTTCCTTTGAGACTGGGTCTGTCACTGAACCCGGAGCTGGACCAGCAAGCCCCAGCGATCCTCCTGTCTCAGTCCCCATCACAGCTTTGGGGTTGCAGGTACATGTGGCCAGAACCAAGATTTTTATGTGGGTTTTGGAGATTTGAATTCAGGTCCCCATGCCTGTGTAGCAAGGGCTGTTACCTGCTGATCCTTCTCTCCAACCCCCCACCCCAGTAAAAAAAAAAACAAAAAAAAACCACACAGCTAAACCATTCTGCTCTTATAAACAAAACAGGGGAGTGATGACTTCCCATCACATTTATCCTCTTTCAGCTCACAGGACTTGCCAGTTGCAAGCTCGGCTCTTTATCTCTGCCAACACTGGTTTTCTCTTAAAGACTATTTTACTTCGCTGAATTTAATTTTGGGAAAGAAGTTTAGGAGACCACTGTTGTCAGAGCAGCCTGTGGCATGCTGATTGACAGCATGCTTGGCTGTCGCCATGGAAATGTCCTGTGTAGTGACAATGCACACAATGTTCCTGTAGCTGGCAACATCCATAAGCTATGCAGGCCCAGGTCTCTTCCCTGGAGAGGATGAGATGGCTGTACCGAAGATCAGGATGGCGATGAGTACTCGTATGGCAGCCTGGAAATGACTAAACCTAGAACGAGATAAAACCAGCCTGAGCCTGTCATCACACCTCCCAGCCCCCAGCATCTTCAAGACTGAAGACTTCATGCATCTGGGTTTGAAAAAAGGGCTCTGCACCCTGAGTGCTGGAGACCTTGCTGCATTTCAGACACTGGCCACTGTCCTCCACCCGGCCCCTGTGTCCATGTTGTCATGAATATGTCAGTGTCGTGGTTAGCTCTTCTGTCCCAACCGCCAAGCATCACGACTGGGAGCCTCCAGGACCACTGTTGGCCGAGGGGCCAGGAGCTCTGTTGGAGCCTACACTTGCCTTTCCTCTAAGGATCCTGTGCCTCTTGGAGCGTTTGAGGGTCCCTCTCCACTTCTCCCTTGGAGTAGCCCTGGGTTTATGGGAGACATTTGGGAAGTGGGATAAGTGAACCAAGTCAGGGAGATGTATTCTCAAACTCATACCTGGGGGGTGTCACCTCACTGCTGAAGGGGCTCCCACAGCAGAGGTGAAACCCGTCTGAGTGGCTTCTTCAAGGGCCGCGTGCCCCTGCTTGTATTGATGGACATCAGTCATTATCAACTTGGGCCACTCCAACAAACCCCAGAGGCTGGGACTTCCAGTAGATTGCTTCCGACAATGTCACGGGCTGTGTAGTCTGAGGTCCAGGTTCTGGGCAGTTCTGGTCTGGTGGGGTCCTCCTGGTGGGTTGCAGGTGGCATTGTCCTCTTGTGTCCCCCTGTGGCGGCAACAGGCAGAAGCGAACTCTCTTTTGTCCTGACATCACTTTCCTAACATGAGGGTTCCCACAGGCTCCGCCTCCTCACATCACGTCACCCTGCTAGGGGTGTAGCATGTGAACTTGGGAAGTCCCGGCTGCCCTCCATTGCAGAGCCGCCTGCATTCTCTAACCTCAGCAGGCTCCGCCTTCGACTTGTGTACGGCTGTGCCCTTCCTCTGCCACACCCTTCCTGGTACCTCTGACGTGGCCCAGGCTCCTCTCCTCAGGTACTTCTCTCATCTCCTGAGCCTCTGTCTGTCTGTCCCAGGCTGGTCCCACCGTGTAGCCCTTCTCCTTCAGAGTCTTTCTTCCCCAGAGTAGTTAGTACAGGGAGGGGCTGTGCTGGATTGATGGATGGATGGATGGATGGATGGATGGATGGATGGATGCATGGATGGATTCATTCATTCATTCATTCATTCATTCATTCATTCATTCATTCATTCACTCACTGTGAGACTCCAGTGGTCAGCACCAGGCCCAGGGTGGAGCAGACACAGGGATGCTGCTGGGTCAGTGAGTAAGTGAGTGAAACTTGGGGTCCCTGCTGCTCTGCCTGCTAGGTGCCTCTCAGCTCCCTTCAAACCCTGTTCCTTACTCTGTGGTAAATTCTCATTTACCACAGCCAAGGCCCACTTCAAAGGTCCCTCCATCACATGGATCCCCATGACTAAGTACTACCTGGGCTAGTTATGGTATCTTCCCAACTCAACTGGGAGCTCCTTGAGTGTGTGTGTGTGTGTGTTGGGGGGGAGGGTTGCATCAGGACGCCCACCCTAGGGTTGGGACTGTGAGAGGGTTTGCAGAGGGCCTTAGGCCAGAATGTTGTCCTTGATCTCCTTCACTCTGTGCTGAGCTGCAAAGCTGACGTCACCTGGTGAGTAACCCCACAGTGGGCTGAGCACCCTATTCTCTGAGCTCCGAGTTACCTCCTCATCTCATCACCCTCAACCATACTTCCTGGAGCTTCTTGAGAGAAACCATGACACCCGTGAACTCTCTGTCCCCCTCCCGCTGGGTCCCCAGCACATCTCTAGACGATCTGTGCTTACAGCAGGTGCACTCTGCTGGGAGTGCCCTATGCATGTCAAGCCACACTGAGCGTGGGAAGGATGTGGAAACCACAGAAAGAAGTTATTCTTTGCTTGGACGTCACCAACCGTTCCTACCAATCCTCAGTGGTGTGCTTACGCTTGGCCTTTTGACTCACTGCAGCAGAGTTGGGGCAGAAACAACAGGAGTGCTAAGGCCTTTGGGGAGACCTCTTAAGGGTCCTGTGCACATTAATAAGGCGTTCCTGGATGCTGTGGGCAGTCTTCCCAGAGCCGGTGAGGGATAGTTGCAACTGTAGCCTTTGCATTCTGGTGGGGATATTTGCAAATTCCTACAACCTATCTGAAGCTGAATTCTTCCCTACAAAATAAGGAAAAGAAGGGGTTGGGGATTTAGCTCAGTGCTTGCCTAGCAAGTGCAAGGCCCTGGGTTCAGTCCTCAGCTCCGGGGGGCGGGGGGGGGGAGACAAAAATAAGGGAAAGAAGAGGACTTTCTCCAAGAAATTTGAAGCACTAAAATAATGTGTCAGTTATCCCCAATGTTTTATACCCCCTCAGAAGGGGCAGCTGCCCTCCCTCAGACATGCGGACTGCTGGGGTTTGGGGGCTGTTTGTCTTATAAATGCAGCTAGCTTGGCTATTTCTCTGATGGACCTGATGGACAGCCTTGTAGTTCTAGCCTTGGGTCCAAGCGTAGTAAATGGTCTCTAGAAGGCACACCCCAGAACGGATGAGAACAAGACAATAGAGTCATGCCCTCCGGCTGCTGGCTATATCAATTATGTCATATTGGCCAAGGAATCCACCCTTCCTGCTGGCGTTCTAGCAGGAGGTAATTCCTTTTATCTCTATTTTTTTTTATTATGGATGTGCATGCATGTGTGTTCACATGTGTGCATGTGTATATGTGTGTGCATACCTGTGCCCCCTCCCCTCAGGTTGACATCAGTTGTCTTTCTTAATCATCCCTCACCTTCAGTCATTACATATTGAAGCAGCCGCTCTCACTGAACCATCTGGGCAGCCACTTTGCTCTGGGGAACACCCTGTCTCTGCCTCTCAGGTGCTGGGATTACAGGAGGGCCCTTGTGCTCAGCCCTTTCATGTGGGTTCTGGAGATCTGAATTCCAGGCTTCAGGCTAATCGGTAAGTGCTGTACCTGCTGGGCCATCTCCCCAGCCCGGAGGGCTCATCTTGGTGTGGGCAGAGCTGTGCACAGGCTTCAGAGCAGTAATTGCTTAAAAGCTTTAGAACAGTTCTGGCTCTCAGAGCTGCAGAAGCGGCGGCTATTACGGCTTGTACATATTTCCTCATTTGTACTGGATTCTGTCTAAGAGAGGAGGGTATAGATTCTGTCGCAACACTTTGTTATTATTGCAGAATATATGTCATCATTTCCCACCTCAAAGTGTCTGTCCTGTTCAGCACCTGGCAAGATCATCCACAAGAAGGTCAAGGACAAAGAGGAGTTCACGAGTGCAGAGTGTTGGGAGGGGAGCGTGGCTGTGCTCTCCTGAATGCCCATAAACAACTCTCACTCCAGTGACAATCGGATCTGGTTTCTGAATGTGTTAACATATTCAGAGTAGCAGTTTTTTTTTCTTTTCAGAAATTGTGTTTGTGGTGGGAAATTGAAATGTCTGATGATATTGGAAGTACAGTGTCAACCAGAATATT
>CABHPH010139133.1:8363-31731 GCA_902168325.1 Peromyscus nudipes
GCCTTGGGACCCATGCTTTCACCTTGGATTTTCTGTTAGGTCCAAAGTGGACCCCCCAAATGGCAGTACCACTGATAGTGCCATAAATTACAGTCTGGGCTCAGTTCAGGCTGGACTCTGACAGGGTCAACAGGAGCCCCAAATCAGGTTTCTGTCTGTCAGGAAGAGCCACGCTTGCCATATCTGTCCCTACAGCTGACTACCTCTGGCAAGTGGGTCATCTAGTTTCCTATTAACACATAACCCAAAACACATATCAAAGTCCCCCATGCTAGCCCCATGCTGTTCCTCCTGCTGAATCACCTGTCTTTCTAAAACTGGCAGGAGTCCCTCACCTCCAGTCTCCTATTCTCTCAGCCCCCACCCCCTGAGAGACAGCCATGGCAGTTTTGAATTTCCTCAAATAAACCTCTTTCTACCCATGGTGTGGTTTACTTTAGTGGTTTCACTGCGCCCTCAAACTTCCTAGTCACCAAAACTCTGAGAAGAGAAATTTCTCTTCTTTATAAGTTCGCTAGACTCTACTATTCATTTTGTTATGCAGTGAAAACAGATGATGGTATTCCCTGTGTTTCTAATGTTAGTATAAAACTGTCTCAAAACTTGATCTTTCTTCATACTTCTATCTGCTCTCTGATGAGGTCTTGTTTACTCTCACAGCTTTGACTCCATTCAGCAAGCTGGGGCTCCACATTTACATCTCTAATCTTAGCTTCTCCTCTGATCATCAGACACATCTATCTACTTGACATCTCCCTATGGAGGGCTGGTCACCTCTCAAACTCAGGATGAGCCAATTCTTCTTAGATTCCTGCTCTGAAGTATTCTACTCCAAGTCATTCATTCATTAGCCACAGTGAACCATCCGTTTCTCTAAATGTTTGTGTAATTGCACAATCATTCTGGGTTTTTTAGATCAAAGCTGTAGAAACCTCCCTTGCCTATCATCTCCCCATTCATGTTCACACCCCCACTTCTCATCCTGGCCTAACCTCCCTTCATTTCTCACCCTTGTTCACTCTCCCCCACTTCTCACCCTTGCCCACTCTCCCCCATTTCTCACACTTGCCCCCCATTTCTCACCCCTACCCATTCCCCATTTCCCACCCTCTCCCACCCTCTTCTTCATTCTTCACACCAATCCACCAGCAGATCTTGCTAAACACTCCATGTCCCATGTTCCCTCTTACCAGAATCTTCACCAAAACATAGTTGAAGCTAGCAAGATGCCATGCAAGGAGTGTGGCACCAGTGCCCTCGCCGGAGCTGCTATCCCACGGCTGTGCTTGTTCTCCAGACAACGCTAGAGTAACCCTTCAAACAATAGATCACACTGCTGCTCCTGCTCAAAATACCTCCATGTTTAACCAACATAACTAATTCTTTCCCTTGACTTGAGAGACTAAATGATCTAGCCTGTGTCTCCAATGTCATGTGTGTTCAATGAAAGAATACATGAATGATGGATGAATAAAGCAGTGATTCTTAATGGTTATAAATGCTGGTACTGGTTTCCTGCAAACACATTTTAGATTCACCAGTTGAAAGTTAAGGGATCTTGGGGATTTAACTCTTTAAGGACTGTTTGGGTGTCAGGTGATAGAAAACCATTCCGACTTGCCTAAACTAAAAGGAGCTTGTGAAACAAGAAGATCTTGCCTTCCTGTACAGTTTTGGAAGCTCTGGTTGTAGGATTTCTCTTATATTACCCATAAACCTCCACAAGTCCCCTTGTGTTTTTCTTCAAGCTCAGGCAACATCCACCATTCACTTGAGTGTGGGTCACTTGCTTGGTCTTACACTAAGCACTGTGGCTACCGCATGGCTGTTCCCAGCTTATCTGTTTACTTGCTCCTCTAGTTACTTTGGACCCACAGCTTCCAAGGACTGAACACAGGGGCACCTCTGAAGAGACCATTAGCACCCAGGGTTGTTATGAAAGGTTCATAGGCACAGTGCACACAGCAAGTCCTCCGTTAGTGTTAACTGGGTACCACACAAACAACATTGTAGATGTAACTAACCGTCTTATAAACAAGAAACACAGAACCAATGCAAAGAAGAAAGCCAAGAGGTCAGAGCTAAGAGCTAAAACCTTACCCTTCCTCCTGCAGTGGTCCTACCTCTCCGAAGGAGCCCCTACTTCCTGTGTTAAAGTCTTTATATAGTCTCTGTTCTGCCTTCTCATTGGTTGTAAACCCAACCACAGGACTGCCTCATCACGGCCTGTTTGTATAGACCTCCAGGTGTTCTATGGTTGGTATTGAGATTAAAGGCATGTGTATCCAATGCTGGCTGTATCCCTGAACATACAGAGACTTACCTAGCTCTGTCTACCAAGTGCTGTAATCACAAGCGTACACCACCACTGCCCTGCTTTCCTATGGCTTGATAATAGCTCTGACCCCCAGGCAACTTTATTTATTAACATACAATTAACATTTTGGTACAAAAGAAAAATATCACCATATTTCCCCCTTTCTATTTTAATAAAAAGAAAAAAGGAAAACACTTATAACTAACATAAGAAAAACTATATACAGAAGTACAATAACTATATACAATATATACAAGTAGTAAATACCTAAACAATGTCTAGTCTATTTGTATTTAACAAATTCACAGAAAATAATTCTATTATCTATCCTATTCTATCTAATTCACTTTCTATCCTAATTAATCTTCAACTATAACTAAATAATCTTCAACTCCTTCAGAGACCCAAGAAGGAAATAATATTAGCTAACAAAAATAAAAACAGGAAGTACATGCAAGCAACTTCCAAAAAATTGTGAGTTGACAGAAACAGCCAGCCGCCTGGACAGTCACCTGAGGTTTCTCCGCAGTGTTGGGGCATCATCTTCAGCCTATAGGCTTAGCATATCTGACAGAATCATTTGTGAAGTAGGACGTACACAAGGTCAACAGTTCAACCTCACCTTGGGTGAGAGCAGTCTATGTACCAGAAATACCTGAATTCCATTAGTGTCATGTCATGATTCAGGATTTTAAATTCTGGAAATTGTTGATGGTTTTTTAATTCAGATGTCCATTCTTCTTGACCGTGTATGTGTGGCTTCATCTCAGCACAACATGAAACCAAATGTTTGGAGATGGAGAACGTTCTACTCAGATAAAACCTCTCACCCTAAACACGTCTATTAGTGAGTAAGAAAAAAAATAAAAATAGACAAAACACATTATCTGTCCTTGCTCAAGATTCTAGAGTTGTGCAACAAACACAATGGAAGAAAAGTGAAAGGAAATAATGTTACATGCAAAAACATCAATGAATTGGAAAATAAGGATGTTAGTTATATTTCCGAGTTAAAAAAAGGCACAGTTCTGAAAAGCTTTGCACTCCATACATGGGACTTGAAGGGTACAATGGTTTTTACATGCCTGTCATGTTATTGCACTTCAGTAAGTGCATTATCACAGAAGGATGCCAAAGAACTAAAGTATACATAAAGATCATTCCCTTTTACATATCTCTCCCTTGTGCTTGCTAAGAGTTGGGTGTTTTCGTGGGGACATAGGTCAATGATAAAATATTAGCCTTGTGAGCACAAAGCCCTCGGTTCACTTCCAGCCACTGCAAAGAAAGGGGAGTGTCTATTCCTTTATTTCCCATTGGCGCATGTGGTGGGTTGAATAGGAATGGTCTCCATAGATTCATGTGTTTAAATGCTTGGCCCATAGGGAGTGGCACTATTGGTAGGTGGGGCCCTGTTGGGGGAAGTGTGCACTGTGGAGGTGGGCTTTGAGGTCTCATATATGCTCAAGCCATGTCTAGTGTCATAGTCTCTCCTTGCTGCATGTGGATCAAAGGTGTAGAACTCTCAGCCCCTTCTCCAGCACCATGTCCGCTTGCATGCTGCCATGTTTCCTGCCATGATGATAATGGACTAAACCTCTGAACTGTAAGTCAGTCCCAATTAAATGTTTTCCTTACGAGTCACCTTGGTAGCCAGGTGGTAGTTGCATAGGTCTTTAATCCCAGCACAAGGGACACAGAGGCAGGTGGATCTCTGAGAGTTCAATACCAGCCTGGTCTACAAAAGAAGTTCCAGGACAACCTGGGCTGTTACACAGAGAAAACCTGTCTTGAAAAACAAACAAACAAACAAACAAATTGCGGTGGTCATAGTGTGTACCAGGTTTTTTTCTTTTGGGCCACCAACCAGCTCCCAAATATTGACACAGAGACTTATTATTAGTTTTGAATGCTCAGCCTAGCTTAAGCACATTCTTGGCTAGCTCTTTTAACTGAAATTAACTTGCTTCTCTTTATCTACCTTTTGTCTCCGGCTTATTGCCTTTCTTACTTTCACTGCTTCTCTATGTCTGGCTGGTGTCTGCCTGGCTTCTTGTCCCAGGCATATCCCTCATTCCCTCCTCCTTCTTCTCTCATTCTTTTTTCTTGAGCCTAGATTTCTCCTCCTATTTATTCTCTCTGCCTGCCAGCCTCGCCTATCCTTTTCCTGCCTAGCTATTGGCCCTTCATCTCTTTATCTTTAGACCAATCAGGTGCCTTAGGCAGGCAAGGTGAAACAAATGCAACCCATCTTTACATAATTAAACACACATCCTTACATCGTTAAACAAATACAGCGTAAACAAATGCAACACACCTTTGCACAGTTAAAGTAATATTCTGCAGCAGGAACAAATGTAACACATCGTTACCTAGTTAAACAAATATTCCACAATGATAGTGTCTCTTCAAAGCCATAAAATCCTAACTAAGACAGTGCATGTACAGGGGTACTTACCTATTCTTCTCACCACTTGGGGATGTATCATACATCATGTCCACATTGCTTTGGAACTTGCTTTACCATGCACCAAAGGAGTTAATGATAAGCTTGCCAGTGGCATAAGTGTCTAATCCACCCACTTTTACAATCCCAGTACATTCTCCAGGAAGGCTTGCTTTTAACTACGTAGCTGCTTTATCCACAGATGTCACCAATCTAGCATGTCAGTAAATACAGTCTCAGACAACCCTGCAAACATTCCTTCAGCATAAATCCCCAGAGGGGCTATCATTTCTCTATTGATTGGCCGTGGGACTTTGCCTTTCTACAAGTCAATACTTTCCCCATAATTCTTAGATTTTCCATTTTCTCCTTGTTCTTGGAAACATTTTCTGTCTCCAGTGGTTTTAGTCTGAAGTTTTGGGGTCCACCTGGGAATTCACTCACAAATTTTGAGGCTCCCCAGTAGAGGAAACTCTACTGCTCATTGGCCACAAAAACAAAAATCAAGACCCTGCCTTAGTTTTCTTCTCTCTAGACTCAGAGATCTTAGTACAATCCTTATAAATTCTCAGAATAGCTTTTGGTGAGTAAATGAAGGTACTGACCCAGAATTAAGTCTTATTCCACTACTCTGCCTTGAATTAAATTTTCTTTCATTTATTGTAATAAGTTGATAGATTTCACAATGGGAATGAAATGAATGGTTTTGTAATTTTCCCCATTTTGTCATATTGGGAAAGATATTTTCTATGAAGATATTACAGTCATATGACAAAAGTCTACTTAAATGTTTCCTCTAAATTTTTTGTATTACATTAGTGTGTGTGTGTGTGTGTGTGTGCATATGTGTGCACACATGAATGTGTGTCTACATGTGGATGTCAGAGCACAACCTGTGGAAGTTTACCTTCTATAATGAGGGTCCTGAGAATGAAATTCCCTTGATGTTCACTGATCTTAATTTTGCTTCTGGAAAGTGGTTCTGCTGTTGTTTGTATGACAGTCATTTTACCTCCCAGTGTTCTTTTTGTCTTGATCCATTTAGTTTCTGTCCTTTCTTAGTGCTTCAAACCTGTGTAACCAAATGTCACAACTGATGTTTGTTTTGTCATTGACAAAAACAACAGTTTCGTATTAGAATCTACCTAATATTTGGCTAGTCTGTCAAGTGTCCTTACACCCTCGCCTCAGCTTTTCCATGGGATTTGGTCACTGTGGCAAAGGCAGAAACCGTGTCTGGCAGAGCTCTGTGGACAACGACCTCTGAGAATTTCCACCACTGTGCCATGAAACAAGCAGTGAGGTGGGAGGGGGAAGAGCCAAAGAGCCGCACTTCACTTCCTGTCCTGTCTATTCACCACAGCCCACCTGCTGCCCCTGGCCTTGGAACCACCCAGGGCCACTCTTGTCTCCCATGCTTTTCTCCAATGTGCTCAAGGCCGAAGGAAAACTTGCACTTGTGCCAAAACCATATGCTCGGCTACATCTGATTTCCATGTCCTTGTCATAGCAAAACTAGTGTGTTCCTAAATATCCATCAACAGAGACGTGTTAAGTAGTGAAACAGACAGCCTCCTGGGCAGCACTCCAAGGCCTTGAAACTGAATGAATTCGGATGTCTGTCAACTGTAGGTGGATTCCGTCTCCCTACCCACCACCCCATTTTGCATCCATGCATTATGCAACATGTCTAGTTTAAGTGAGCCTATTTTTCCTTTCTATCCATAATTTCATTGATTCATTTTGAGTGGGTAAGAATCTGTGTGACTATGGTCACTTTACCATGTTGTTCTTATTTCTTGTGAGTGGTTTGAAGAATACTTAGAACCAAAAAATATAGACAGTCTGAATATAATGAAAATGGAAACAATTTTAATGACTTTGAACATGTAAAAATATGAACAACAGTGAAAACAGCAAAAAGGGAAACTTTTCTTCATATCATTGTCAAAACCTAAGCTTGAATCTGACAGAAGGCTGGAAATGATGTGATTATATTATAATCTTAAAAAAAACAAAAAAAATATTTTAATACAGTCTGGCTTTTCCAAAGACCACAGGAACAAGCTCCCAGATAAAACCTTAGTAAAACTCATATAAAAAGCAAGATAAATAATAATTTTACCACATAACCAGATGAATGAAAGTACCTAAAAATTCAAATAAATTGATGTGAGATGAAATGTCATTAGATTTCAGAAGGGGACGATGACAGGGAAGTATTTTACTATTTGTAAAATGTATTGAAGTCTGGCAGCCGCTTCCAGTACGTGTGTACTTTGAATACTGGAAAGAAATGTAGACGACTCCTTCTGAGGTTTGCTTCACTGTGGAAGAAAATAACCAAGAACATGCTGAATGACGATTCTTCAGAAGCATCCTCATGGGTAACACTCACAGAACACCCATGACATTGTTGTCCCTGGACCGTGCATTAGCCTCTCTAGTCTCTCTATCCAATGCAATGCAGCAAAGGCAATGAGTGCTGTGTCTTTTGGAAAGGATTTTCCATTTAATTATCTGCAGGCCAGGTGACTATTTACTGAGAAGTAATGTAACTATGAGAGGTGCCCTACACAGATGGCGTTTACTGAAGACATGCATGGGAAGGTTAGTACCTTGCATACACATCTGCTCACAACCATGAAAAATATCAAGGGATGGAGATTCATTCACCAAACAAGCATCTAAACCATTTGAGAACATATACAGTAAGTGATATGGGGATTTCTATACAGACAAAAATATTTCCTGAATGGTAAGTTCATTGAAGGAGGAAATAGGACCATAAGGTATTCTTGGGCAAGGTTACATTATAAACATGCCATCAGTAAGTGAAAAGAAATACTAAATACTTGGGGAAAAATAAATACACATAATTGGTTAATTCACTTTATCGGGGTGGTGTCTTAGTCAGCGTGGGCTTCAATGGTGAACATTTATTCCTCATACTTGTAGAGCCAGAGTCTAAGGTCAGGTCACAGCCTGGGATGGGGGTGGAGGGGTGGCTGGTGAGGACACTCATTGTCCTTTACTCTCAGGAACCTTCTTGCTGTACTCTCAGGCTGTAGGGTGATGATGACACCCTTCCTCCATCCCATCTTTTTCTGACAAAGACATTAATCCCATCCATGGAGTATTCACTTTCATGATCTCCAAATATTCTACCTCCTTGCCTGGAGATTAATTGTTTAATGCAGAGCCTGAAGGAGACACTGACATTTTATCCATAGTAGTTTGTTTGGGGGGGGTCATAAGATGAGTTCATAATTCTGTGATAATAGTATGTGGTTCTGTTCAACAACAACACCAACAAAATAAAATGTCTCAAAATGGATTCCAGCGTTTCATGTTAGGTATGAGATAACATAGAGTTTAGAGGGATGTTGCAAGAGGTGGTGGGAAACTGGCTTCTCACTAGGGGCGGGGAGGGCGTTAGATTGCTTCCACACCACAGAGAAACCAATGAGGCACGTGCTACAGCTTGAACAAGGTTTGTCCCACCAAAATTCACAGTGGGATTTACTTGTAATGTAATGACCGAGATTAGTGGGACCATTGAGAGGTGTGGCATCCCGAGGGACTTGTCCTGATGAGGGGTTAATCCAGCTCCTACAAGAATGGACCTCTGTGAAAGCAGTGTGCTCTTAGGCACCTGTCCTCCATACCATATACCCCCCCCACACACACACACACGCTCTGCTTCTGCCTGCTTGCCCTTCTGTCTTCTGCCAGGAGTTGGTGTGACATGAAGCCATGAAACTGTCACCAGGAGCCAGATGGCTCTCATACTCTGTCTTCCGACTTTGAGGGCAGCGAGTCAGAAGAAACCCTTTTCCTTTACAAATGACCAAGCCTCCAGTGTTCTGTTGTAGCAACCAAAAAGCAGACTAAGAGACATGGGAAGCCCTTCTAGGAACCTATTTTCCAGCGTCGGGCACTTACCTTCTGTTCTTTCCAGGGCTATTCATCACAGAAGTGTCTGTTTGCCGCCATCTGAGGAAAAAGACCCGACCGTGTGCACTCAATGGAAGGACTCACATCATCACAATGTAGTCTTGTTCTAAAAGTGTTATGCTTTCAGTGACATGGCTCTCTAAAAGCCGCATACTCACGTGGTCGACACGGTTGAAGGTTTGAGTTATTCTCAGTCCTTAAAAAGAAGGAGCCCTGTGTTAGAGGTCACCCTATAAAAAGCTCAAAGGCAAACTTGAACCTTTAGTGTTTAATTAGCAAAGTTATGTATTATCTTTGCAGGCTCAGCTAATATTATTCCAACAGTTAAAGAGTCGGAGGCGAGAGAGCTGTGGCAGCCAGGTCAGTCAGACGGGTGAAGTGTGAAGCGATCCTATTTTAAAGCTGGACGTTAAACACACCTTCAGAGAACTCAAATCAGGTCTCTCTCTCTCTCTCTCCCTCCCTCCCTTCCTCCCTCTTTCCCCTCCCCTCCCTCTCCTCCCTCCTGTCCCTCTTCTCTCCTCTTCTCCTCTTGGGCTATAGGAAGTACCTGAGAACGAAGACTCTGAAAAAAGCAAATCTATAGTCTTTCCTGAGAACTGACAAAATTACAAATGATAAAATCACCAGGGCTTTAAAATCGGGTGATCGTCTTAGACCTGCAAATGTGAACACCATCAGCAGGAGCTGGAGGCTGGACCGGGGAGTATTTACTGTAGTCCCAGATGCTGTAAGCACCTTAAAGAGGTAACTGTTTGGCTAGGGAGACGCCTCACGGTGGAGGTCACCTCCTTTGGAGTCAGAAAGTGGTGCCTGCAAGCCTGGCCCTACCACTCACTAGCTAGTCAATTCAGGCCTATGGTTATCCATCTTGTTTGAACCTCAGTTTTTCCATCTGTCAAATGGAGTGTCCTCTCAGTGAGCTGGCCACATGAGAACTGACACCAAGGATGCCAGGCACTGGTGATAATGTCCATACACAATAAAAGCTAAGACACACTAGCCGTGTATTCTCCAACGGCGTGTTCAAGGGCTAGCCCTCACCGCCTACAGATGTAATCTTCTTTGGTAATGCTACATCTTAGTTACTTTGGGCTTTGATGTAATAAAATGCCTGACAGAAACAACCTGAGGTAGGTAAGATGTATTTGGGTTCAGCCTGGGAAGGCAGGGCAGAGTTCACGACAGCAGGAGCCTGTAGTGACAGACCAGGAAGCAAAGAGAAGACAGCTTCAGGGGTTGGACATCTGGAAAACACACCATTAATGACCAACCCACTTCTACCAAACAGACATCACCTCTTGAAGGCCCCACAGCCTTCAAAACAGTGCCAAGGCTAGGGACCACGTGCTCAAAACCTAAGGCTGTGTAGCATATTCCAGAATCAGACTGAGCCACTACGGCGTCTTTGCAAATTGAGATGTAACTGAAAATGAGGTCATACTGGATGGAATAAACACTAAGTCAATCCCTGGTACCCTTACAAGAAAGGACATAGATGTGGACACACAGAGGGAAGAGGGCCATGAGGCCATGGAGGGGCATCGGGGAATGTCAGCAGCCATTAGGAGCTTAGTGAGGACAAGAAAATACCCTTTGTAGAGTCTTCCAGGGGAGTAGACCCATCTCGAATCTTGAATTTGGACTTTAAGCCTTGAACAATGAGAATATAAATTAATACTGTTTTAAGTCACCTAGCTTGTGGTAATCTATCACAGCAGTCCTAGGGGATGAACACAGTGAGTCTTTTAATTAGTTCATAACATGCCTTCAAAGCTTGATTGTGGTGTAAGAATCAATAATTATGACTAAATGTGTGCATTTACTTTACTGTTACATTCTTCATCTTTAGTTTTAAAAATAAATAAATCAATGCAAACATTCGTCCCACAAGGTTTGGTATGACTTACCACAAATTGACAAGGGAAAAGGTGGATGCTCCTGGACCTGCGGCTCTGCTGGCAAACATGTAAGGGAGGGAAGTCAGAGGAGGAAGGAGTATGGTTCACAGCACTGGCTAGAACAGGACACCAGAGGGAGGAAAGCTGGAACCCTCCTTCTCTGGCCAGCGCTCACTTCCTCTTCAGCCGCCTGAGTGTGTGCATCAAGGGTTTTTACGATTTTGCAGGCTTTGTGAAAACAGTTCTCCTTTCCATTTGTTTGACATGCCTTGAAAACTTGCTGAGGATATGTTATAGTTTATGTATTTTAAAAATCAACTGCGTTTTATTTTAAGTGATAATAAAGAAAAGTCATGTCTCATAACATAAAAACATTTCGTGTAAGGTTGAGGAGCCTGAAAGCAATACCCCATCCATACAGAAAGTTCTGCTACATTTTTGGGATCAATTAAGTAACTCACAAAGAGCAGCAATTCGCCAATTCACGGAGCAGGTGGAAATGCTTGCAAGTCACACATCTGGTAGGAGATTAATGTTCAGAATTCATAAAGAATACAGAACTAAATAGTAGCAGACAACCAAGTCAAAGTGGATTTGATACACCTTTCTCCAAGGAATGTAGAAACATCCAATAACTACTTAAAATTATGCAATGTCATTTCCTTTTTTTAATTAGAAAAAAATTAGTTTTCTGTCTTCTTTCATGACTCATGTATCCTGTTGCCTAGATATTGTCCTTCCTCATCAACTCATGCAAACCTTGCTCAGTTTCCTTTTGGAATTTTAGATTATCCCTGTATTTACACCTGTTTGTATAGATACATGTACACATTGTAGGTTATACAGTTTATGTATTGAGTGTCACATAAAGGCTCATGCTTTCAAGGCTTTGTTGCTAGACTTAAGACACTGTTGGGAGGTAACAGAAGCTCTAAGAAGTGCAGCCTGGCAGGAGAAATTCGGTCACTGAGGGCATGCCCGTGAAGGGGGACAATGTACCCCAGTTCCTCCCCAACCCTGAATCCTTGCATCAGGAGGTGAACAGGAGCCTTCCACCATATGTCCCTACCAGGGAATATTGTGCCTCTACAGGCCCAAAGCAATAAGGCCGAGTGGCTATCTACGGCTGGAACCATTTACCAAAATAAGTCTTTTCCCTTTTTAAGTCAATCTGTCTCCTGTATTTTGTCCCAGTGATGGAAAGTTGACTAATCCAAGGTAAATTCACTTAAGTGAATTACTGAATAACTGAGGGGTCTATGCAAGGAGTATTCTCCTCCCAGTCAATATTCATCCTCAGATGCATTCATTTTTTAAAAAACCGATTACAAAGAGGAAAAATAAGAGGACAATCAGTGAAAATCTCTTGCAGCCAATGTGAAACAATTTGTTTATGCATGTTTGGATTCTTATCGAGATGCAGCCCTGCCCTCCAGAGCACAACAGAAGAGATGCATTTGGCCAAAGAAGTAGAGGCAATATCTCATTTGAAAATATCTCAGTTTTTAAAAAATTTGTCTTACTTTTAAAAATCATGTGTATGTGTCTATTCACATGAGTTTAAGTGCCCATGGAGGCTGAAAGAGGTATCAGAGACAGCCCTGGAGCTGGGTGGGTTCTTGGAACCAACCTTGAGCCCTCTACAGGAGCCACACTAGCTCTTAGCCTCTGAGTCATCTCTCCAGCCCCCGCACCTCAGTTCTTGAAAGCTTGTAGACATCTAATACTGTAATCAAATAAGCACTATTTAGATCAAAGGAGATTAAACCATCCAAACTTTAAAACTGTACTCAATTGTCTCCAAGGCAGTGCATGTAAACACTCAGCCATCAGGAGTGCATTACTTTTCGTGTTTAATATTATGACTGGAAAAACCTACACTGTCATGGACATAAAAAAATATTTAAAACAACTGAAAAAAACCTTTAAACCTTTTGTTAAGGAGTGAGGTAGGCAGGTGTTTTCGGTCCAGCCACCTGCGCTCATTCTTCTTATCAAACACACAGAGGAACTAACTTCCCTCGGTGAGTGCTGCAGACACAAAAATCTCAGTCTGAAGTCAGCGTGCCAAGAGCATCTTCCACTTGCTTTGTGACCCGTGCCTTATTTTGAGGGCTCTGAACCCATCTTCTGCTCTTCAGAGCACAATATCAAAGCCTAGATGATTTCTAATGAGAAGGGATTTCTTTCAGCTCAGGTTGTAGTCCAGGGTTAAAGACTGTGATGATGACCTTGTTAGCACAGTCTCGGGATGATAGGGGTGACAGGGGATGATGCCATGAGAGGGGTTTCTGTGAGAGGCACTGATAGATAAAGATAGACATGATGGAACAACGACTTCACTTGGAGACCAGTCTCTCTCCCATTCCTCATTCAGTCACTGTGAGAAAAGTGTGAATCCCCCTTAAAGACCTACTCACCCTTTTCAAGAGCCTACCACCTCCATATCCTCACATGGGGGAATGAAGCCTCAACGTGGGTTTAGGTAGGTACAAGCCACAGTCAAACCACAGAAGGTTTCAGAATCCCTCACCCTATACCATAATTCTTTCTTGGTTGTTTCCAAGTCTCCTGAGTGGTTTTAGAGAGCACTAAGACACCCAGGGGACTGAGGCTGCCCCTGTTCCATTCATCAAGAGCTAGGGTGAGGTACTTGTCATGTCCTGGCAATATTCTCTGTAGACCTTCTGGTTTCTCTTGACCCCTTATACCTCTCAGTCTTGTCTGGGGCCCCTCTTTTATGCCGTTGGGGCTTTGAGGAAGGCTTTGGAGAGGTGCCTCCTGCTGGAGAGCATCATAGCCCTTCTCCTCTCCTGCAGCTCTGTGGTGGGTGCCTCTTTGAGGCTTCCCCTCTGGGCCCTTCCTGGAGGTCAAGGCCCCAGCCTCCCTCCACCACTGTTTGATACCTGTGGCTTACCTAAGGATCCATGTCTCTGCTCCAGCTCCTGCTGGACTCGTGACTTGGGAACAACCCCTCCTGCTCAGCTCCTGCAGAACTACCCTTTCCTGTCTCTCACTTGCCTTCCTTGCCTACAGTACAGTGCTCGTTTCCAACCCTCCTGAAAGGTGGGAAACTATGACACTGGCCCACAGACCCTCTTACTGCCCAGATCTGCTGTTTATGTCCCATATCCTTTACATGGCCACGGAAAAGATGAGTTTAATTTTTAAATAAAAATTACATTTTTAAAAATTTAATAAAAAGATTAATTTAAAACTAATTTTACTGTGAAAGCATATGATGTCTTAAAACAAAAGTGCCAATATTAATACTAAAATAAAGGCAACCATGGCCTGTGTTCTTTGTTTTTGGAAAGTCAACTGAGAACACATAAAATAACCGTATCGTTGGACCGCCTTTCAGCACTATGTGGCAGATTTAAACGTCTGTTTTCCACCTGAGAGTTCTGTTTCTCTTGATGCTTAATTTTTACTTCAGCCAATTTTGAAAACCTGGAAATGTGTATTCAAAAAAATCTCTCTAACGCTATTGCTGTCTGATGCATGCTTGATAAGGTGTCTTTCAAAACCTGCACCCATTTCTTTCATGTGTCACAGCACAAGAAAGAATGGAGTAGGAACAAAAGCAAGGAGTGTGCGCTCTCTATGTAATTATCAACCTTTCCAATTATTTTTGGCCAAATCAATAATTCATGAAAATTACCATTTGTCAAGACCTTAGTTAAAACCCATCCCTTGAGGAATGTGGTCCCCGGGAGAAATGATAGAACAAAGGAAATCCCAGAGACTTGGTGAAATATCCTCCACCTGGTCTCAAGCTAAACCAAGCCCCGACTCCATGCAGCTGAGGCCCCAGTATGTTCAGAAAGCATCCATCCTCCCAGGTGCCCTGCAAAGTATTTGGTTCAGATTTCTTGATGCATGTTCTTCGGAACAATGGATATTACTGTGTAAGGGATAGGTAATGGGAGTCTGTGGTCCAAAAGGCTTAGAATACAGAGGCAGTAAACAACATTTAGTGGGGGACCTTTCTGCAAAGTCATCTCAGAGATGATGATATGCTAATGTGTATCACAAATATTCCAGAAAGGATACCATTTCCCAGATGTATTTCTATCAAAGATTGATTGATTGTCTTATGGAAGGATTCCCAGGATCATGGTCACATTTGGGGACACACTGGCCTCTTCTAATATTGCAAACAACAAGAAAAGAACTGATCATCCAAAAAGAGACTCTTGCTAGGAGCAAGTTCCGGTGCCAGTCATGATGGCCAGCCCTCCCGGACCACCACCCCCTTGTCTCTCACACTTTCTTTCCTTTCTTCTCAGTCACAGAACTAAGAACACTTCTGACAACTACACTCTAAGCAAACCTTTTATTTCCTATGATTTTCAGTCTGGAGCAACTACCTGCTCACCTCCATTGCAAATGTCTACAGAGCCCTCCCTAAATTCCCAGCGATTCACACTTCACCAGGGTCCACTTTCCAGACCTCACAGCTTAACATCAAATCTGGTTTTAGTCATCATCTCATCTTGAGATTGAAAATGATTTGGCCTACAGCATGAGATTAAGAAGAGCTGTGTATGATTTAGACAGTGGTGGAAATAGTGAAATGTCGTTTTAGATTCCTGTGCCCCGAGTGACAGCTTGTAGCCCCAGCCATGGGCTGGAGTCTGAGAGTGATTTTACTTACACATTTCCTTGGCCATTGTCTGCTGCCCAATTATTCCACCTGCCTGTCCCCTTCGCATGTCCCCAAGTCAGGGGACATGCAGGCCCAGCTGCAAATACAGATGTTAAAACAGACTAGCAAATACGCCAGGCTAACTATAAAAGGCTCGGTTCTGGAGTAGTGCATGCAGAGCTTTGGACTTCTTTTTCCTCACCTGCCGTGTCTCCTCTATCACAAAACTTTACTTCTTCTTCTTTGTAGGCTACCTTAGAATTTTTACCTTCTGTTTTACTCTTTGCTAACATTTTTACTACGTGACATCATGGCCGGCCCCAAAGGAACACTTAATAATGTGCAGTTGACTTTCAACTTTTCCAATTTACCCAGCACCCATATCTCAGAGTAATTGCTTTTACGGTTTTTCTTTGCTAGCTCTGAGTCTAAGAACAAGGAATCAGGCACTTGAGTTGGAGGTCTGAAGATCTTGGACCTGAACTTTTTGTCTCCTTGTTTTCGTTTTTTTTTTGTTGTTGTTGTTTGTTTGTTTTTTAACTATACATATATCTGATGTTTTGAGACCAAGTAGCTTTAGGTTCCAAGAAGGACTGGGTCAGACTCCTAGTCTCCTAATAATGTTGGGACTAAAGTCAGTTCGGAGTGAAATAGCTTCTATTCACGAAAAATAGACGTTTCAGAACCTGCACTGGGAAGATGTGCACATACAAGCCAAAGCAGGTGGATTTGCTGCATGAGAATGATCAACTGAATCGCAAAAGCACAGAGTCTAGTTTATAGCAAACAAGCAAACAAAACCTAGTTTGTTAAACCCCTCACAGAGTCAACAATCTGTTATTTTAGTGGTGAATTTTCTCCTTTTGTTTGTCCTAGGCTCTCTGGAGTTAGGTGACCTGGCCACTATCAAAGTTAGATCAGCAGCCTAGGGGTAGGAGAGCAGATCCAGATGGACAGGTGAGAGTAGGTGTGTCCTGACTGGCCTCAGCTGGTGAACATAAGCAGCTCCAGCTGGGGTCATTGATTAGACCACCACAGTGATATCTGGTGCAATTAAGGGAGACATGATGCTCTAACAGTCCAGTGACTGTTGAAAACAATACCATCATCAACTCCAGAGTGCATCAGCATGTGTAGTTAGTTACATGCTCTCAGGCAGAGAGGAAACCAGTGCCTCAGACCAAGTTTTCTGGTCTCTTGCTCACCTCTGCTTATCATAAAGGAAAACTGGGCCTCAGCAGCTCAGGCTGTATCCTTCTAATATGGAAAGACTCGGGAAATGACAAGTCTTTCTTAAGCCCTTTCTTGACATGATTGTATCATTTACACCAACCCACCCTAGACAGGAAAAAGAACTATCATGCCTACAGCCCAGGAGTGAGGCCAGCTTTATTTGGGTTTTGGAAGAAGTGTTTGCCCTGGAGAAAGTCTGGGTGCTGCTGTAAGAAGGGAAGACAGATGCTCACCGGAAACCTTGTAGTAGCTTCTCCATGCAAATAGTGGGAAAGACCTTCCCTTGTGTCTCACATGGGCCAAGGCAAGACTGGTCTGGGAAAGTACTAGAACCCATGTGACCTGGCTTAATCTCACTGAACAAACTAGAACAGGACGCTGCTACTCAAAGCATGCTACTCTGTCTGAGAGGAAACTCTCATTTCAATTCACAAATCTTAAGTGAGTTCTGCTATGATTTGAAGTTTTATCAACCCCAGAGTTCATGGGCTAGAAAAACCTTCCCCTCTAAAGCCATGTGCCAATGACACTTCAAGGTAGAGCCTTTGTTAGGTGACTAAGTCATAAGGACATGGACTGAATGGATGGTTATCAAGGGAGTGGGTTGGTTATCAAAGAGAGAGCACGTTATAAAAGACAGTTTGGCAACTTCTCATGAGCCCCTCACCAAGTGATTCCTTGTCCAGTCTAGCCTAGGGATTTAACAGAGACTCTTCACCAGCGAATAAGACTTTCATTAGAGAGTTCCTCCTTTGGACCTCCCAGCCTCTAGGACTTTGGGGCGACAAAAACTTCTCTTACAAATTACCCAGACTCGAGTATTCAGTTAGAGCAAGAGAACAGAGCATCCATGTGAATAAATGAATGCAAATTTGTTCACAGCTCACACAGCCCAACAATGCCTAAAGTTGGGTTTTCCCTGGCTTCTCATACTGCAGGTGAGGAGGAAATTTTTGTAAGGTCCTCAGTAATTTCTTGACTGTAGTCTTCCCGTTTGCTCTAAAGGATGATTTCTGGAAATCAAGTCCTAATGCAAGTTTTTAAAGGTAGAAATGACAGAGCAGAACTCTTGGGTGAAAGTACCCAGAAAAAAAGGACTGCAGCGTCATCACTGTATGCTTAGGAGTGAGGTGTAAACCAGAGGGAGAGGAAAGAGACAGCAGGGCAAAGCAGGAGGCTGACAGAGAGAAATTTCTGCTTCTGGGAAACTTTCTGAAGTTTATAAGTCATAGAAATGTTTTCTTAAAGCAAAAAACCCAGCAAACAAAAAAGGGTCTGGTTACGGATCGTCATCGGTAGATATTTATTGACTGCCTCGGTGGCACTACATTTACTGCTGTCACTCAAAATACAGTGCCCCCACCCGAATTCCTCTGACACTTGTTTTGAAATCTATGACCGCTCCACCCTCCTTCCATTTCCAGTAAATCACTGGATGTCACATTTGCTGTCTGTAATAAGGATGACCACTCCATTGGCATACTCCCCTGTCTTGACGTGGTAAAAGAAAAAGCTCACTGCAAAGGCAAAAGCAGCCATGTCTATGTTCACACAGACACCCCACCACAATGGAGACTCATAAAAATCATACAAGGTATTCAAGATCTGCTTTTTACTCCCCCCCCCCATTTCTTGCGGTCTCTAGCTCCCATCGACACCTTCCTTCCCCAGGCCAATCATGTAGTTTATTCCAACTGAAACATGGACTCTTCACAACACAGTACTGACCTTCTGGTCCCTTAGCCTTTCTTTCTCTCATTGAAACACAGCTGACCCCATCTTCCAGCTCTTCTCTTGATTCATTGGCTCATTCAGCACATCTCTCCAGGGCACATCCTTGCATCAGGTAATATGTTGATCTTCTAGGTGTACCAGTGAGCAGTGATTGTGATTTCCTAGAGGTAATTGTGGTGATGTATTGTGTCCCCCAATATACTATGTCTCCCAATAAAGTTTACCTGAGTATCAGAGGAAAAAGCCAGCCACTATACTAACATAGAAGTCAGGCAATGGTAGCACACACCTTTAATCCTATCACTTGACAGGCAAGGATCTGTCTGGATCTCTGTGAGTTCAAGGCCACACTGGGGAACAAAGCCAGGCATGGGGATACATGCTTTTAATCCAAGCACTAACCATAGAGGTCTGGAGGTCTGTACAGACAGACAGGAAGTGACAGAGCTGGGCAGGAAGAGGAAGTGATGTAGCTGGGCTGAGAGAGCGAATGAGAGAACAGAACAGAAAGGCATATAGGCATGGTTATACAGGAGTAGGTCTCTGTGGAAGCTGCAGAGTTGGTGAGGTGAGGTTAGCTGTGGCTTTCCCTATTTCCCTGATCTCTCAGGTTTTCACCCCTATATCTGGCTCCGTGTTTTTTATTTAATAAGACCGTTTAGAAATTCGTCTATGGGCAGGAGAGATGGCTCAGAGGTTAAAAGCACTGACTGCTCTTCCAGAGGATCCGGGTTCAATACCCAGCATCCACATGGCAGCTCACAACTGTCTGTAACTACAGTTCCAGGGGACCTGACACCCTTGCACAGGCATATACACAGGCAAAAAATTAATGCACATAAAGATAAGTAAATAATTTTTTAAAAAACAACAAAAAACAAAAACAAACAAACAAACAAACAAACAAAAGAATCGTCTACAGGTACTTATAGTAAGTAGGTGGCCAGAAGACAGAGGTGGCCAGACCTCTGTGTAGCTATGGTCCCTTCTGAGATTCTGAACCAGGAGCTTTCATCAAACCAGAGGCAATCTTGAAGATGACTTTTGAGTTGGATTCTGCAGGATAGATTAGAAGTGAACACTTGAGAGAACAAGAAAAAGGACCATCCAGGACTGGATGCGGAACATACAATCTGGTAGTTTGTTGAGTAGTACAGTGTTACATTCTGATGAGCATGGGTAAGTGTTTTGTCTTGTTAAGAGTGTAAGCTCACCAAACCCATGTTTCCCCACAGGTGGGACACAATCTCTTTGCACTGTCTCTTATTCCTGCCTCAGAGCCTGACCTGGACACATGACACCAGCCAGCTCCTGAGCTCGCTGACTTCTATGTTGGTTGGTCCAGTCTGGTGTGCTGACTCCAGATGTCCCAGATGGGGATATGGATGGGGGCAAACAAGGGGCAGCGGAGAGCCGTAAGGATTGTTTCTTACCTATGCTTGCTTTCTGGGGAAGGGGAGGTTAAAAAAAAAAGTCTGCAGCAATGCTATCTGTGTTATCTGTTGTGTGTTTATTTACACACACACACACACACACACAACACCACACCACACACTTCTTTTTCTGATTCCTTCCCTAGGAGGTCAACTTGGGCCAGCTTTGTCCAAACACCAAGGTGTAGTGCTTTGCTATGCAACTGTTCCTTCTAGCTATGATCCCCTGTCCACTATGATCTGTCTGACTTTTGCAGGTGTAAAGTTAGTTGCTCAGAGGCAACTACCCCAGGAGTCCCGTGATAGACTCGGGCACCATCGCCGCTGCTTCTCTGCAAACAAATCTTGTGTTGCTAAAGCATCCCTGAATTATCTGTATTTGAATGCGGGTGTCTGACTCCTGTTGAGACCCTATAGGGATAGGGGGCCTTCCTCCTCTGAAACAACATTGTCATCTAAGCTGCCACTGCAGTGGTGACAAGCTACCTGTGGGTACCGAGCATCTGAAATGTGGCTCCAATTAAGGTGTGTAAGAAGAGGAAAATACAGACTACCTCCAAAGACTTGGATTAAAATTTAAAGAAGAAGGAGGAGGAGGAGGAGGAAGAGGAGGAGGAGGAGGAGGAGGAGGAGGAGGAGGAGGAGAAGAAGAAGAAGAAGAAGAAGAAGAAGAGGAAGAAGAAGGGGTGCTAGTTCATTTCCTGCTGTTCAAACAGTCCCACAAACTGGGCCAATAGATGTTTATTCAGCTTATGTTTCTGGATGCTGGGAAGTCTGGGGGTTTGGGGCCACATCAGTAATACTCAGAGGGATACACAGGTACAAAATCACCTCATGATGAGCTACCGGTGAACTTGGAGCCCAGTGCTTTCTAGATGAGAAAACAGATGTTCTGGTAACTGTGCGACTATTTGCTTTTAGAACAATTTTAAACGGCCTCTGTTTTTGTTGTCCTCCTTCTCCAAACCAGACTGAAATACACTGAGGAAAGTTTCAAAATATATTAAACCTTAAGTCAGTATTAAACTTCAAAGTGGTTTGTCAATATCCAATTTTCAGACATAATAGGACATGGAAACTTGGCAGGGTATGCTGCTCATCCTGGGCAAAGGCCAGCGTTTTCCGGCCCTAGAATCTAACAAGCTCTTCATTGGTTGTAGAATCAACTGTGATTGGTAGTTTATGAACACAACTCTATACCCATCAGTCAGTTCTTAGCCAGCAGGCCAGACATGATCCACATCTATCCAAGCAAACATAGAATCGGTAGGACCCTGGGGAGGCAGAAAGACAACCCCCTAACTTCTACTTCCTTGGTCAAATAGGGTACAGTCAGGAGGAGGACAGAACATCTGAATGTCAAGGCTGGGCAGCCAGGACTCCAAAGTGAGGTGTCTGCTGAGCCTCTGTTAACATGCCAGTTGGGGGTGGGGCAGAAAATGTCTCCCGCACACAGGGATTGGGATAAAGTGACCAGGGCACAGCCCCCATCGCCAGCCTTTTTGAGGAGACAACCAGAAATAAGGAAGCAATAAAATTAGAACAAAAACGAAATATCTGGGGGCTGAAGAGATGGCTCAGCAGTTAAAAGCCCTGACTGTTCTTCTAGAGGACCTGGGTGAGATTCCCAGCACCCACATCTAGGTTCACAACTGTAAGTAACTCCAGTTCAAAGAGATCCACCACCACCCCAGCTGGCACCAGGCACCCAGGTGGTGCATAGACACACATGCAGGCTAAACAGCCATACACACAAAACAAAAATAAATGAATAAAATTGAAAAACGAAACACCCGCAAAGTGACCTCAAAGAAAACAATCAAACCTTCAACATCTGCAGATTCTACTGGCCACCTCCCCAGAAGCCAGCAACGGGCAGATTTTGCCCCTTTGTGACCTGCTCTGGGGCCACAGGAAGGGCATGTAGGGTCAGGGGAAATAACAGGAAGAGGAAACGACTGTTTAAGAAAGGACTCTTAACCCCAGAACAGTGCAAACACATCCTCACATACCGCATGGCGTGCACACACGCAAAGTATTGAACTTTACCAACAACTTGGCTATATGGGTTTGGAATCGGACCCACGTTTTCTAAAACCTTAATTTCTACTTTTGATTTATTTATTGATCTACTTCCTAAGGGGTTCCTTTCTAGGTCCAGCGTGACTCTTAACCCTTTTAAGTAAGTCCAAAGAAAAAGCAAAAGAAGGCTTGTCAAGAGACCTCTCCGTGGATAGAGAAGTAGAAGTCAAATCTACCCTCAAGAATTCTCTTTGCCCAGAGGAATCGGGGTGTGGCCTGCCTTGGCCGCCAGGAACTCCTGAAAACAAAACTTCAGAAGTCTCTGGGATGAAAAGGAGGGGATGGGAAGGGTGGGTTGGAGAAGTGTAGGGACTCCGGCCGCTGAAGCTGGGGCAAGAGGGAGCAGGGAACTGGGATCTGGGGAGTGTCAAGGCCAAGAAGGGCTAAACTGAACTGGAAAGGCTTAGGAACCCCTAATCCGGTGAGGGGCTGACTGGGGGAGCAATCAAGCACAGGCCCTAGCTGTCAGTCTGACAGCGGCCCAGAGACCTGGGGGTGGGGAGACTGTGGGGAAGGGGCGTCATCTCTGTCGCCACCACCCTCTCCAGTGTGTTGGGCTGTGCCTGCCACTGGTTTTTTTTTTTTTTTTTTTTTTTTTTCTTATTTCGGTCCCACCCCTCTGGCCCCTCTAGCCCGGCCCCTGCGCCTCTGCTCGGCACCCCGGCGCGGATCCCTGGGTTGGTCTGGCCTGGGCCGTTGACGTCACCACCAAGTTTGCTGTCCTTCGCGTCCCACGTGTGGCGGTAGCGGCCAAGGAGGCTGCGGGGAGCGTCTAGGAGCACAGAGGCAGCGGCCGATGACAGGTCCCGAGCAGAGGGTCCACTCCAGGCGGCTCCCAGTTGGGGCCCCAGAGGAGTGGGTAGACTTCCGGAGCGCCCCAAGAGGCCAGAAGGCTCGAGTTCCACTCAGACAGAGGGGCTAAGGGGGACCTTGCTCTGTGCTGAGACGATTTGAGCCAGGACTCCGAGCGCGCTCCTGGGAGGGCCAGGACAGCAGAGCAGCCAGCGGCTGGGAAAAGGGTCACTCGCTTTGTCCGGGGCGCACACAGCTCTGCGGTCCGAGAGCCCCGCGTCCCCTCCACAGGGACCGAGCCAAGGATGCACGGTCGCTGAGCCGAGATCCGCACCGAGTGGCCGCTCAGAACCCGGCTGAGCCCAGCGCCTTCGCCACCACCGCCGCCGCAGAGACTGCCTTGTCCGGCGACTCTTGGGGGCCCGGGGCGCCGAGCTCTGCCCAGCTAGGCTCAGGACGGACTCGGGCGCACTTCAGACCCGAGACGATGGTTTCTTAAGCACGGCCCCGAACCCCTTCCTGTCCCTTCGTCCGGAGCCCGGGACCCCGAGAAGGGCTCGCGGCTTCTGGTCCCTGCTCCAGCTCTGGCAGCCTCCCCGCGGGGCAGCTCTCCCGCACGCAGGGGCGCTCGGGCGATGTGGCCGCAGGGCAGGGCGCGGGATGGCAGGGCTCCCTGCGCAGTCCCGGCCTAGCATGGCCCGCGCGTCGCCAGTCGCCTCCGGCTAGGATGGCCCCCTCGGGCCCCGCCGGCGCCCAGCCCAGCCCGGCTGAGCCACTGTCGCGCAGCATCTTCAGGAAGTTCTTGCTGATGCTCTGCTCGCT
>CABHPH010139134.1:368-13052 GCA_902168325.1 Peromyscus nudipes
GGTGCCATCCAGGAGTCCCTGCTTGGGCTGACAGAGCAGAAGTCCAGTACTGCAAGCTGTTAGATGGGACTTCCTTAAGCACAGAAGACCTCAAATGGCTTGTGAATTCTGTCAGTTTCTCCCTGTGTGGACTCAGGGAGTTAGGGCAGAGCACTTTAAATCAGAACCCTCTTTTAATAAACTACATGGATTCAAGCTGATTATTTCAAAGTTTTGAGTCTCAGATAGCTCTTCTGTAAAATGAGGGAAATGGTGTTTACCACAAAGGATTTTCATGAGAACTGAGTGAAGGATTTATTAGGAAAACACAATGCCCCAATAAATATGAACATAAGGTCTCTCAGCATCCTCCAGTGAATGCTTTGTGTTACTTTCCCATGAACCATTACACATTTTTAATTCAAGACTTTCTTCTTGCTTTTCATTTTTGTGGCATTAATCATTATTGGTTCTTTGAAAACGACTGGAGCAGTTTTCTTAAAACCATCAACCCAGCCTCTGCTGCTGATTCCTACACACCGTCAAGAAACATCCAGCCCAACTCCACACTACCTATAGAGATACCCTTCATTCGGGCACTTGGCATCCCAAGAGCCAGTCTTCGGGGGACTCCGCTAGTATCTCATTAAAATGAGCAAACAGTGGAGTACAGATAGAGATCAAATGGATAGCATGAGGACTATAGTTAATATAGTGCCTTATATTGAAAATTTGCTAAAAGTAAATTTTAAGTGCTATTTTCATAAAAATAAGGATAACTATGTGACATGGTCAATATATTAATTAGACTGGCCCTAATAATTATCTCACTATGAGTATTTAATAAATGATCACATCATCTTAAATATATACAATTTTAAAATGAATAAAATCCAGCAGCAGCAGATAAAAAGATCAAACACTAATTTCACAAATGGGTATTTGCATTTGCTAGCTTCTAGGGACCACAGAAGTTGGCAAGGTGATCAGAGTCTCTGTCACAGGAGTAAAGGAAACTGCACAGCTCTACTCTCTCTGCTGCAGAAGAACAGCATTGGATGCTCTGAGAAAGAGAGAGAGAGAGAGAGAGACAGACAGACAGACAGACAGACAGACAGACAGACAGACCTACAGTTGTCTTTGGAGTCAGAAAAGACTTCTGTGCAAAAGAGATGTTTTTAGTGATTCCTGGGGCAGGGGGACTATGAAAGTTAAGAGGACTGAAGAGGAAAAGGAGGAGAGAAGAGGAAGGAGGGGTATTTCCAGCAAAAGGAGCAGTATGTTTGAATTTCCTGAGAGGGGGAGCCTGACATGTCTGGGGCTCTCGAAACTGGAAAGTGAGAAAACACAACCAAGTATGGTGAAGCCAGAGGTGGGGAAACCCAATCTTCTAAAGCATGCAGAGGGGCTGAGACCTTCCCCAAGGCTCAGCAAGAAAGGGCACTTGAAGTAGGGCAGGAAGACCTGACTTCAGAGTCCTGCTACTTGGATTAAGTTAGTCAAATCCCTTAGACTGACTTAGTCTGTCTGGCAGGATTCGAAGAATAAATGATGAAATGGTCTATAAAATATTAGCAGATAAAGTTTTGGGTTTCCTTCCCTGGAGAGAGGAGAAATGCAAGGAGCCATGTGAAGTACCCAGTAAAAAGGCCTCTATTATGTAGTTTATGGGGATCAAAATGAGATGAGAAAGACCCAGATGACCTGAGCCCCGATTCCCTAACTTCTAAGAGAAGTAGGACGGGTGCCAAAGTCAGTGTGGCATGGGTCCTTCCCTCAATGAATGGGAATCTTTGAAGGAAATGTGGTAAGGAAAAGCAAACAACAACCATGGGTAAAAGAAAGCAAAACCGCCTACCTCTGAAAAAATCCCATCACCTGGCCTTACAGGGAAGCTGACGCATTCTCACGCTGGCCCCTCAGCTGGTGGTTTTAATGTCTTGAGCATACAATAAGATTCAAAAAGCTGTGAATTGGCCATATATCTTAGACCTTGTATGTTGTCTCAGTATTGTTTGCCCTGGGGCCAACTAGGTACTGCCCCCCCCCACCATCCCCACTTCTTCTAAAGTCCCAGTGACAAAGCAAAGATGGATTCCAAGTTCAACCTGGAGAAACAGGGTTACTTATAGAGTATGAGTGGGGTTACAGGCAGGAGTACAGGTGACCCTAAAGCAGCAGTTTTCAACCTTCTGATCACAACCCCTTCAGGCAGACCTTTCACAGGGGTCACTAAGACCTTCCTAATGCTGTGACCCTTTGATGTTGCTCCTCATGGTATGGTGACCCCCAACCATACCACTATTTTTGTTACTTCGTAACTGTAATGTTGCTACAGTTATGAATCGTAATGGAAATATCTGTGTTTTCTGATGGTCTTAGACGATAGCTTTCCCAAGATAGCATAGATGTCCCACCACCCATTCCGTCTGTCCTCCCTAGCCAATGCACTCGCAGACTCTGTGAGACCATGAAGCTCTGTGCAATAAGAACAGAATTGCATATGCCTGGTTGGGAAGAGTGGCTGAACACACAAGTGAGGATCCAGTGGCCCTTCCTATGCCCTCCTTTTATGAGGGAAGGTCACCAACAACCATCAAGTCCACTTGAGATGGTCTTACACAGGTGGAGCGAGCTGAAGCCATGAAGATGGGGGCTGTCTGGCTTGGAGAATAGTCTTGTTCGCCATATGTACACGAGACAACTGATCATTTGCTCTCTTTCTGTAGTATTTCTCAGAATTGGAAAATACCTTGTTATGGAGTTCTTCCTGAAGTAGCAAGGGCTTCACTCTACTCAAAACAAAACAAAAATCTCAGATTCAGGAGGCTAATCCAGAAGAAGGGCTCTCACTCCAGGAAGAGCTACTCCTCGCCTGGGGAATCTCTAAGTGCCACTCGGTTCTGAGTCCCCGCTTTTGCTCATTACAGTCTTAAAAAGCAAATGCTTCTTTAATGAACAAAATTTATCCCAAAAGTTTCTCCTCAAAAAAAATTTTTAAAAAGTCTAAAGTCTAAACAAGTGACAATCTGGCTGGACATCTTACAACTCTACACTATGGCAGTGTTCCAAACTCCAACAGTGGAGTTTATCTGGATTAGTGAACTATGAATCTATTTTCAGTTCATCGTGTCCTAAAACTGCCTATTCATGAAACCCAGATAACTGGGGAGTAAAGTATAATAGCCATATATGATAATGAAATATTCTTATGAATAATAACAAGACATAATACTGATGATGAAGCCTAGATAATGCTGGAGCACTCTTGGGCCATTGGAAGCACTGGACTGGTATTTCTTGCCATGCAAATGGTCAACATTCAGGTTTGTTTGTCAGCCCTGACTCTGTCACACAGTTGTTTAGTCGAGTTCAAAGCTGTCTACCTTGCACACTCTGTCCTGTGCCAGTTTCTGGTCCAGCCCTGAATAAAGCAGAAAGAATTGATGTAGCAAGGATGGACACTCTGCTGGCCACTGCTCAAGCCTTTTAGGCAGCAAGTACTTGGTAACTGACTTTCTGATCCTCACTGTGCCACTCAGACCTACTTGTGTGGGGGGGAGGTGGGGGTATTTTGGTTTTGATCACTACCATCAGAATGTTATGCAAGAAAACTCTGCACCCATCAGATACTATATCCAACTTGTTAGTGAGTCTTCTGGAGCAATCTCATAGCATTTATCCACGGGTACAACAGTAAATGCTTAACTTGTTCCTTGGGAGGCATGGGGGAATATGATTGATGCACACATGCATACATACACACAAATAAATCTAGTATGAATTTTACTGCAAGAAAGGACAGCATGTGATTTATAAATACCAATAAAATATGCTATATTCTTTATTGTAAAGTCCTTATAATCCAATAACTTTTCCCAGATACATTTGCTTATTTATTTGAACTCCTGAATCTGTAGCCAACAGTCATAATTAATATGTAAGTACAATTTTGATGTTAATATTGGCTACTTTTATTCACTTAACTATAGCAAGACAAAAATGAAGCAATGAAGTCCTCTTAGGAACCTGACTTGCTTACCAATGATGTAAGCAACAGCCTTATTAAATCAAATCATAGATCTAAGATATTAGAAGAGTATTTTTTCAATTCTTTGTGTGATTTACTATGCAACTGCCACAGAAATGTTCACTTAAAATTGTATATTTACTTATTTATGTGTGTATGTATACACATGCATGCACATACACATGTGCAAATGCATGTCATAACTTGTTGGGGGAGGTCAGAGAACAACCTGGTCAGCGCTCTCCTCCCATCAAGTGGGTTATGAGAGTCAAGCTCAGGTCATCAAGTTTAGTGACAAGTACCTTTACCTGATGAGCCATCTTACTGGTCCTGAAAATGTTCACTTTAATCTGCATTATTAATACCTTCCCCATTACTTTCTTAAATATAGACCCTGGAGCAGTAAACTTCCTCTCCAAAAGACCAGAGAGTAAATAAGTTGAGCTTTGTGAGCCACATATGGTCTCTGTCACATACCTTTATGTGTATGTTTTGTTTTTACAATCCTTTTAAAAATGAAAAGAAAAAAAAAACCTCAAACTATCCTTTGCTTACAAGCCACACAAAATCAGCCTTGGGTCAGATCTGGAATGACAGTTTGCTGATACTTGGTCTAGACAGCTCATGAAACATAAATCACAGCTTGCTTTAAGCTGTGATTTATATCACCTGCTAATTCTATGGTGTAAATATCCCCTCTGTGGACAATTCCAAGATCACATGACTTCACTGGACGGTGCTGAGAAGATGCGGCAGGGCAGCATTACCCAGTGTTCAGACATAGACACAGGAGTGCATGACCCTCAAGAGCGCAAGAGTAAACCCTGGAGTGCAGAGTCTGAGCATTTGCTCTTTCTTCATGTTATTTATTTTGCTTTTCATTGATATCATTTATTTTTTAGCGATAGTTGTGTTGACCAAATTTCTATCATTTTAGTGATTTCAATGAGTTAACTGCAGCCTGGGACGTCACACCCCTGTGGGGCTCCTGGGATCAGCTGCGCCTTCCTCCATCTCCCTATCTTTGGCACCTAAAAAGTCACACTGTTATGCTGCATGGTCCCAAATGTGACCTGATAAGTAGATTTTGAACTCTGTACTTGGTCATTTTCTGGGACCTTCCCAACACTCCATTTAACAGCCTTAAAAAGCCAGTAGATAAATCAACTCAGGAGATTCTTGGGGGGTTGAGGGTTATTGGGTTCCCATTTCCTTGACTGGGGCAAATTCCTTAGACTTTGCCATCCCAGACTGCAGAAACCACTGAAGTAAAATTCAATGAAAGCCACCCCTCCCCTGGCCGAGGGTCAGGACGGCATCTGAGAGAAAAGGTCTCACGTGTCTTCCTGGAGACATGCGGCTGGTGGCAGCTGGGCTTCTGAAGGACCGAAGTATTCAAAACGCATTTCATGCCGAGCATGACAAGAAAGGTCGACCTACTGATGGTAAAAAGAACAGTGAAAACAGTATCTCCCTTATAGATAGCCAAAAAGATCAAGAAAAAGAATAAAATCACACCAAGTCACAGCGGTATAACCGTTAGGGACTTCAGAAGCCAAAGACGAAGACGATGTAGCAGACCTTTCAGGGAGCCTTGTAGCGCTTGTTCACTACTTTAAAAGATCTGAGCGTTTACCCATCTCTGCTCCCTGGCTGTATCTCGGTGCAGTGCTGCCACAGAGCAAGCAAAACCTAAGGGCACAGAGAATACGTGCAGGCAAATTAGCTCAGGCTACTTTTGTGGATGGCAGAATCTAACAGTAAATACATAAATAAATGCTGTCTTATGCTTCCAACTTTACTTTTAATCTTCTAGAAGGAATAGGCGCAAGTAAGCATCCCTGATATTGGGGTGTAGGGGAGAGACTTTTGCCCTTAATTTAAATCATTGTTTTTCTAGGGAAATTTAATTTGGGGAAAAATGTTTTTCTAATTAACTGGATGACCATGTGCTGTGCAAACAATAAAGATTCCTGTTTGAAAGTAATGCATGCCCCTGCTCCTAGGACTACCAAGGGAATTTAAAATGAAAAAAAAAAAATGCAAGCAACTCTGACCTCACATTCTATCAGAGCTAAAAAGACTCCCCAGTGCCCCAGATTTTAACCAATTTAAAAGCCACAAGTGTTGAACTTGTTCACACTGTACCCAGACACCTTTTCTCATCGCTAGAAATGGCTGCGATTGATTGCAGTGCGGGTCTCTCAGTGGGTGCGTCCTTCCACTCCTCTCTGTTCCTCTTGTGCTGGGCTTGTCCTGCAAGGTTAGAAACTGCACATTCAGATGGCTCAGAGGAAGATTTCATAATGCTGGTGCTGGGCAGGGCTGTCTAGCCAAATTCCATTCATTAGCTCAGGCGCCAGCCAGAGTGTGACCAGCCAGAATGCCGTTTTGGTTCCGTAGAAGAGCTGATAGGAAATCGGAAATGCCTTTTTATTTCCCCGTCTGTCTCGTTCTGTTTTGGTTCCTAACAGGCAATATATGGACAAATGGAGAGTTCAGGATTCTGGACTATGGAAGAAAGGAGTTAGTTGCTAACCTAACCCCAATGGAGCAGCTCAACCAACCGCCATTCTCTTTTTGACTGTTCTTTGGCGTATTCTGACACTACTAAAAATTGGAATGATACAGAGAAGATCAGCATGCCTCTGTGCAAGGATGACAAGCAAATTCACAAAGTGTTCCATATTATTTTTAGTCAGGCGGTGGTGGTGCACACCTTTAATCCCAGCACTCGGGAGGCAGAGACAAGTGGATCTCTGTGAGTTCGAGGCCAGCCAGGTCTACAGAGTGAGTTCTAGGACAGCGAGGGTACACAGAAAACCCCTGTCTCGGGGGAGGGGGGGTCCTATGTATCAGCATCAGATTTGTGTGTACATTACACTTAAGGCATCCCCAAATCAGAACTCGGACATCCAATCCGCCTGGCGTGTCCAGAGCTGCTGACACTGCAGTGAGGACGGAGATGGGGGCTCTGGAGAGCAACACGAATTGCCCAGGGATCCTGTCGCGAAGGAGCATCAACTCTATCGCGGCACGGCGGCTCCCAGGACCGCCAAGGGAATGACAGTTCTAAAATGTAAGCCACTCAGACCTCTTTAAGGCAAAAGGCAACACAAAGAAACAGGAGCTTCTTGGGGAAGTCTGAAAGTTGCTGGGGGAGGGAGACTTGACAGGGATGCTCCCCCACTGGGAAGTTAGGGAACACTACAGCATCAGATCCTTTAACGTGAGGGGCAGGAGGAAGCTTTGGAGGATGAGACAAAGCAGTGTAAGCAATGAAGTTGGGGGATGCAGGGAAAGAGGTGCTGGAGGCGAGGGGGGTGAGGAGGAGTACAACTTTCACAGCATACTCTTCCTGAGTATACTCTAAACAGATGGGCTAGGGACACCTGTGACTTGAGGACCTGCGGGCTAGCAGGTTTTATATGTGTGTTGGCCCGTGTTGTTCAGGTTTGTTTTTTTTTTTTTTCTTTTTGTGTCAACTCAAGAGAAATCAATTCAGCACGGATGCCGTGTTGTCTGTTGGTGCCTTTGCTCCTGTATCATCTTTACCCTTCAAAGCAAAGCTGCAGCCTGAGACTCAGGGAAGTGTGTGAGCCACAGCACTCTACGGCTCACGATCATGTTCTCTGCTTGTGCGCCCAAATTCTTTAGAGCCATGAATCTTCTTCTGACATTGAGTCTGTGACACTTCCCATCACATTGAAGATTTTGTGTGACAGGGCCAGGCTGTCAGGAGCTCTTTCCTTCCTGAACTTCTGAACTGTGTTTTATATAGCTGCAGTCAGATCACTGTGGTGTGAAGCTAGACCTTCCCAGCCCTGTCTTAGTTCATTTTCTGATGCTACAACAAAATACCTGAGAAAGAGGTGTGTACTGGGGGTCATGGTTCCCCCATGGGAGCTGGAAAGTCCAGGTACATGATACTAACGAGAGCATCATGCTTCTTCAACTCATGCCTGAAAGCAGGAATATGAGAGGAAGCAAAACAGCTGGACTGCCTTGTTTTGAGACAACCCATTCTTATGGTAACTAACCAGGTAATTAACCACTCCTGTGAGAGTGACATTAATTCCTCCTAACAATCAAACCTTCTCTCAAGGGCACTCCTGCATCCCAGCACTGGTACCCTGGAGACCAAGTTCAACATGGCCAGGACAAACTGTACTCAAACCATAGCACTGCCCGAAATGAATCAATGCTTTTGAATCCTAGGTAAAAATAAAATCTGTGTTAAAATCACAAAGCTTGCCATTTGAAATGGCTGTAGTTACCTGATATAAATACGGTAAATCACAGTTCCGCACCACAGCCCAACTTTAAGGAGCACAGATACCTTTCCATGCTTGTTTTCAGTTATGAGGGACTGCATGGTTTAACCCTGCTTCTTTATCTTCAAATTATATATCTTATCTGGTTTTAAAGTTCATCTATACCACTCTAGTCCTTCGGGGATTTAGGGAAGGCTCATATGCCATTTTCTCAGGGCTGTCCTGTGAAGTCTTTAAACCACCTGCAAGGAACTTTTCAGAGGGAGCATGTTCAGCTGCCTTCCTAAAATCCCCTGTTGCTCTCAAGGCAACTCCTGCTCACTATTCTCTCTGTCTTCTTTAGCTGATCAGAAGCAACTTCCATTTTCATGTAGCTTCAGGCCAAAAAGAGCCACCGCCTTCCACCCCTCACAAACAATCCCACCCACCCCACACCACCCCCACTCCCCACCCAAAGAAGTACATGGAGGAGAAACGCAGTTGGCAGCCTGGAACCGAATGGCTATCCCAAAAGGAAAATTTTTTTTCCCTCTGATATGAATTCTTTTTCTCAAACTCCTTCACCTATGAAACTCAGATGAGTCACGGGATCTAATCAGACACTGGGTGGGACCCTAGGACCCGGTAGTAACTCCCAAAGCAGAACCCACCTCCTCACAAACCTGCCTTTGGTTTTGTTTTGTCTGTCAAGAAGCCAGGCCTCATGTTCTTCTGAAACATGTTTTCATAAAGCACATTTCAATAGAGTATAAATACTTTTTATTCAGACAAAAATAGTGGTTTCTTCAGAAATCTTAAGCATTGTATCTTTGAGTAAAGTCTCATTAATCGCCTGCCAAAAACTCTGTTATGTTTCCAAACCCTTCCTTTGATGTGAGGTTGTCATCTGAATTGTTAGACCAGAGTCCAGCCCTTCCCTGGAAAACTTCAGCTTGGGTATCCATGCTGGGGTCTTCTTCCTGTGGATCAGTATTTAGAGAAGAATGTCCCCTATTACTTGGAATCTTGGGTGACAGGAGTTGATCAGAAGTTTCTACACACTCCCGGTGCAGTTGACTGAGTAGATAGATGACTCTCCGGCCGACACTGCCTGCTGTTGACACAGGTCTGTCTCAATGTGGGTCCCTTTGAGGGGGTCCCATTTTGCAATGAGATTCAGGAGGCCCTTGTCCCACCACTGCATACTGTATGCCAGTGTGATCTGGGTCCTCAGATTGTTGTTTCTCCTGCTCTGCATCAGAGAGCAGAAAAGAGAAAGCTTTTCCTGGAATTGGCTGTTTGGGCCAATGACTCATACAGGTCCGAGGGGTATCAGGGCTTAGTCTTCCCTCAACAGCTTCTGGGGGCTGCATGATTATGATGCTTGGGACTTGGCTGCCAGAGACTTGGAAGGAATCCCAAGGACCAAAGAACAAAGGGGCAGGTGGAGATGTCTCCTCAATGCAGCAGGAATTGGAGCAGCAGTTCTCAACCTGTGGGTCACAACTCGTGGGTGTCAAATGACCCTTTCACAGGGATCACCTAAGACTATAAGTAAACACAGATATTTACATTACAATTCATAACAGTGGCAAAGTTATAATTATAAAGTAGCAATGGAAATAATTTTACGGTTGAGTATAGTCAGATATTCTTTGGACCGCCAGCTCCCAAACAATGACATGGGACTTTTTATTAATTATGAAAGCTTGGCCTTAGCTTAGGCTTGTTCCCAACTAGTTCTTAAAACTTAACCTGTTTATATTAATCTATATATCTATCTCATTACCTCTCCTCAGTACCTTAGGTCCAACTTCCTCTGTGTCTGGATGGCAAATCTCCCAACTCTCAGATTCTTCCCCTGAGTTCCTCTCTCTCTCCAGAAATCCTGCCTATCCTCTCCTGCCTAGCTACTGGCCATTCAGCTCTTTATTAAACCAATCAGAAGGTGCCCCAGGCAGGTGAGGTAAACAGAGACATCTTCACACAATGTGATCAAATATCCTGCAACAGTTTTGGGGGGAGCCCACAACACGAGGAACTGTATTAAAGGGTCGTAGCATTATATTATTATAGCAAGGGTACTTTTGTTTCTAGAGTGTTCCCCTACATGTTGTTCTTTCTAGATGTATTTGTGTATTTGCTGCCTTTTAACGATTTTTTTTTAATTTTTATTTCATGTGTACGTGTGAGTGCCTGTATGTGTGTATGTATGTGCACCACGTGCATGCCTGATGGACATCAGAACTGGAGTTATGGGCAGTTATTAGCTGTCATGTGGGTCCTGGGAACCAAACCCAGGAGCTCTGTAAAAGCAGCCAGTGCTCTCAACTGAGCAGCGGTCTCTCCAGCCTCTGCTACTTGCTTTTGCTTGGAATGCTAATGATCTCATTAGTTTGTTAACCTGCTGCTGTTTGTCTTCGGTTCAGTGTGCTGTTCCACCCTGATAACAAAGTCCCCTCAACTGCGCTTCAAGAGACTCTTTAAGAGCTAGTAGCTCACAAGAATAAAACATTTTGGGGGGAAAAAAATCTATATATCTTCTTTAAAGTACATATGTGAGCCACACATGGTGGCTTACACCTGCAATGAGAAGGTTGAGGTAGGAGGGTCATCATGAGTTGAAGACTTGTCTAGGCTATATAGGAAGCTCCAGGCCAGCTTGGGCAACAAAATGAGACTCCGCCTCAAACAAATAAAATATATGTTTATAGGTTTCAGGGTATGTAAGTTGAGGCAATGAAGGCATGACTTGGGAGTTGATATATAATCTTAATCATTTGATTCTAATTACATTTTATAATATGTCTGAGAGGTTCAAAGACAGGAGATGGGGAAAGATTTACATTAAAGAAAAATATCACTATTTTGTAGAAAGTACTATTGGAGGGGGAGGGGCGTATACATACACAAACAGCAAAATCTATACTTAGTACCAGGGAGAGAAATAATAAGGGAAACTTCTCAGGTTTCTCACAATCAACAAGAGAAAAAGCCACACACCATAAAACATAATACAGTGTTAATGTTAACAAAGTATGCTGGGAACACAAATCAGGGGTATTTAGTTAATTATGTCCGAGGACTCCAGAGTTGACTTTGTTGAGTCTCATAGGCTCATCAGCATTCCACCAAGCAAAGGTTGAAAGACAAAATGTCACAAAGAGTAAAGTACACAGAGTGATCAGTTAAACAGAGGTATACAGCAGAAAGCCCTTCTTCCTGCACACAGCAAGGGACAAGGACAGTAGTCCTGGCTGGGGCCAGACATGAAGATCCTTGAATGCCTTTTTAAGATTTCATTGTATTCCCAAAGCAACTGGACACGCTGAAGAGATTTGAGGAGGAAGAGTGAATAATGACATAATAATGATGAATATGAATAATGAATAAGAGCCAAGCGGAAAACCTAGTTAGGAAGCTCCTGAGTGTTGATGCTTGTGGTTTTGGTTCCAGGATTGTTATAATGGGAGGGGAAATGGGGAAATGGAAGGAGACATTTTGGAAGTGGAAATTCTGTGCTTAGTGATCAATTGGTTATAAGGAAGTAGGAGAAGACAAGGCAAGGATGCTCGGAGACTTGGGTTTGAGAGTTGGATAGATGGAAATGCCAGTTGTTAACACTGAGAAAACACTTTTGGCAAAGAGACGTGCTTAGGGAAAAGTCAGACAAAGCAGAGATGCTCATGGGGAGATTTAAAGGAGGACCCTAAAGCGCAAGAGAGAGGCCAGACCTAAAGTCCCGCTTTCAAGACCCACAAAGCCACAGAAGAGAAGGCCAGCATCAGTAGCAAGCACACAGAGTGGAATAAAAGGTCCCAGCGATCCCCCCACCCCACCCCACCCCAGGAACATAGCATCAACTGGAAAGGAGAAAAGAGGGAACCAGGAAGAATCTAATCAGAGGCAGTCAAAAGGGTGGGAGAAACCCAGCTGAGGTGTAGCTCAGAAAAAGGAAGTCTGCAAAAACTAGAGGAAGCCAGAGATGGCTGTGTGTCCCATGTCGAGGCAGCTGCCAATTATGGGAGCTCTAGGAAATTTAGGACAGTGATGCCTAGAGGGTGAAGAAAGCAAGCTGGACTTGCAGGAAACAAAGAGGTGAGGCAGGGGATAGAGACTGCAGTTCCAAAACCAGAGATGGATGAACCACAGGGCAGCAAACTGAGATCCACTTTGACTTAACTGCCAAAGATTAAGGTGTCGTAGAGAATATATCATAAATCTTCATGTTTCTGACTTGTTGTCAAGAGGTTTTCCATGTGACTTCAGCTCCTAAGGTGGTACAGCTTGCTTTTTGTCCCTCCTGTATGTAAACAGTTATGTAAGATGCTCCTACCTGTGGTGTCCAGTTCATTTCCTGACCATGGCCTATAAAACCAGTGGAAGATGCTGTGAAAGGATACAGTCACATGGTACAATGGG
>CABHPH010139134.1:13062-36532 GCA_902168325.1 Peromyscus nudipes
GTTGGGACCAGTGGAAGATGCTGTGAAAGGATACAGTCACATGGTACTGTGGTGATATTTTATTTGTATGTTAATAAATGAAGTTTGCCTGGAGATCAGAGAACATAGATAGCCAGCCATAAACAAAAGTCAGGTGGTGGTAGCACACACCCTTAATCCAATCACATGGCAGGCAGAGTCTCTATGCATTCAAGGACACAGCTAAGCGTGGTGACACATGCCTTTAATCCCAGTACCAACCATAGAGACCTGGAGGTCTGTATAGACAAGCAATGATGAGGAAGTGAGGTGGTTGGGTTAAGAGTCAATGAGAAGGCAGAACAGCAAGGCAATAAAGATGCAGGTTAGACAGGAAGATGTTCGGTTCTCTTGGGAAGCTACGGTGGCGTGGTGAGCTAAGGTTAGTTGATGGCTATTCGTATTTCTCTGATCTCTACGGCTTTCACCCCTGTGTTTGGCTCTGTGTTTCTTATTTAACAAGACTGTTTAGAAATTCGTCTACATGTACAATGGGAGGATGGGATTTGGGTGAGGGGAGTGTGAATGAACACCTACTTGGGGATGTCAGAGGAGAAGAGCACTGGACAGGTCAGCCACAGACCCCAGATCCAGCAGAAGCTCCTGAGAAAGACTGGGAGAAGGCTCAGAGAGGAAAGTAGAAGAGGTTACTGCAGGAAGAGGGTCTTTTCAGGAGCAGGCATTGGATGATAAAGAGGAAATGAGCAGAAGTGTCTTCATTTGAGATGCGAATGTAATCCAGCCTTTGAAAAAGCTTTTTCATTAAAATGAGGCCAAGTCAGGCTTAGGAGGTTAGTATCCTAATGGACCCTTTGGTCCTCATATTCAGTAACTTATATATTGGACTGCCATGTTCAATGACCTATTATCTACAATGTACCCGTATGTTTGTGTGTACACAGACATGGTGTCTTTATATAGCAATAGTCTCATGGACAAAACTTAGGGTCTTTCACTCTATAGACATTTCAATAAAAAATAAGCTAAATGCCTAGGGCCTAGTGCATTGTACCAACTTAGGTTTGTGTAAGTACAGTCTACAGTATTCTTACAAGGAAATGACCTGATAATGAATTTCTCAGAACACATCCCTATCATTAACCAATGCATGTTTAATATACATTACATCTCACATTAAGAACATCACAAAATGCATGCATATATAATATAAATTGTACCTATCAAGATTTTAAAAACTTATAAGGTATCTAAATGAGGATTGATTTATTTTTCTCTTGGTAGAGAGCTCATCTTTTTTTTAAAAAAAAAAAAAGAATTTGGAAAGGGACTTGACATCCAAGGAGGACTGTGAGCTATCTGAGGATGTGGGGCCAGGAGCAGGGTGGAAGCTGTTTCCTGCAGCACTGTTTGTCATGTAACCGAGTCTTGTCATATCCTCCCCACTCCCACCCCTGCAGTGGAATGGAGCAAGTCTAAAGACTTTTCCCCTTTGGCTGGGGAGATCCTCATGGACAACCTGCAGACCCTGAGGTGCACAATCACAGGCCTCACCACGGTAAGTGATCTCCTGATGGAGTTTGCCTCCCCTGCCTTCTTCACAGGGATGCTGGTAGCAAATGCTACTCTTGAGGCAACAGCCAACACCCAGTCCTCTGGCAACAACTGCCATTCGTTAAGCGTGATATGTCTGGTATCCATAATCTGAGTCTCACAAAAGGCTAGGCAGACAGCATGAACCACTTTGTAAGCTGCCATGTTCTCAGAGATCAGAAAGGGACTGGCCTCGTGTGAGCCTTGAAAGCCTCTGCCTTCTGGATCACAGTCTAATCTGCAGGGGATCAAAGGCTCTGAGAGATCCAATTTTGACTCCCAGTCTGATGGTAAAAATAACAGCCTCATCTAGCCCTCACCCCCACTGCCTCATTGAGATCAGTCATCAATTGGAGTCACACAATTTCCTGAGAGAAATCCTTTTCCCCTGATTAGAAAGGAAAAAAAAAAAAAACCTGCCTAAATCTGCTACTACAGAAAAGAAACTATGTATGGCAAAAGTACAATCTCTATGTAACATAAACTAACTTTAACTGTGAATGAAAAGCTAGAACTAGCCATGTTTATTTGTTTACCAATTTAAACTCAAATATTGTTTATTTTGAACCACAAATGAGCATCCAAAATGCAAAAAAATAAAAACACCTAGCAAATCTGCTCAGACTGAGGAAACTAAATTACCTCAAACAATTACAATTCAGAAGATAAAAAAAATATCATTTTAAATCAAGATCTTTTAAGAGTAACCTAAAACTTTTAAAATACAATTCAAATAATTAATACCTTAAGATTTTCATATGGGAGGAGCAGAGAGATATTTCTGTTATTTTCTTAGGGGTTAGCCAATTAAAACAGTTATCTGCAGCATATAATCCTGAAACCCAGCATTAAAAAGCTGCCATCAACCAACGGCATCCAGTTTATTCTAAGAGAATTCTTGGTGGTTTGGTCACCACCAAGAATCCTGACTTTCAGTCCTAATCGCATGTCTACACCAGAGACCAGAACTGTGGATTACCAGAGCAAACAAAGCCCCCCGAGTGGGTGGCCCCAGAGATGCTATCAGCAGAAGGCTGGCTCCCACACCATGGCTCGCATGGTGGAAGGAGGCCAGGAGGAACCCCAGGGAATTTCCATTGCTTAAAAGAAATAGTGATATCATGATAAAAATGGAAAACTCTCCACAGAGAGGTTCTCTGACATCTAAACTAGCTTCTCTAGGGATGAGGTTTTTTTCCACTGCGCCATCCAATAATAGCGATGCAGATATTATCCTGAGCATATAAATGCCTGGAAGTGAATTTAGAGATCTAGGCCATCCCTATAACCTCGAGTGCATAAAACCCAATTTTCAATGCTAGAAAAAAAGTGTTAACTTCATCATATAGTAAGGTAATATCATTGAAATCCTAGCAAAATCTCCACAAAGATTTTTTTTAAATTCAAATGCCATTTTACACTTACAGCAAGCAATCACTCACCCAATATTGGCTTTTCTAACACCCCTTTGGTTTCACAGAAAAAATAAAATAAAATAAAAGAAGAAAAAAAACAGAAGAAACCTCAAAGCAAACATTAAAACCATACAAAACATTTTAAAGGATTATCTGTAAGCAAAAAACCAACTCCTTAATTCTTAATGCCATAAAAAGATGTTGAAGAATATAGACCATTCTTTTAACAGTGGCTTTGAAATGAAGTCACATCAGAAAGCTGATTTTTTTCATGCTTGAACAGCTGAGTGAAGGATGTTCATAGAAGCATTATTTATTGTGGCACAAAAATGGAAAGAGTCCCAGAATCCAGCCGTGAAAGACTGGCTGAAAAAACGGAGGCACCTGCTCATATCATAGTGAAGTACTATGCAGGCACTAACACAGTGAGGTCTGCCTGCGCACGTGCGCGAGTCTGCCAAGATCGTTACTATGGCTTGTTCATTTTCTACAGTAACTTAACCAGCTGAGGCTGGTTGCCTCTAGGGAGGAGGAAAAGTGGGAAAAGGTGAGGGTGGAAGCTTGTTGTTGTGGGTAAACCTAGCAGAACCTTATGGGTTGTAGAACATGTGGTTTTATAGGGGGTGGGTAGTCTGTCTGTCTATCTGTCTCTTGGGCTTTTGTGTTTTTTTCTATTTTTGTTTATTTTTTATTTTGGCTTCCTTGTTTGCCTGTTGGTTTCCTAAAGAGTGAAAACAAAAGAGCATGTTGAGTAGGTGGCAAGGTGGGAAGGATCTGGGAGGAGCTAGGGGAGGGGAATCTGTGATCAGAATATGTTATATGAAAAAATTGATTTTATACAAACAAATATATATGTATGTATAAAATCAATTTTTGTATGTATAAATTTGTATGTATAATAGGTAGATAGGTAGGTATGCAGATAGAAAGATGGAAGTGACCTATAATTTAGGGGTATAGGGAGTTAGAAAAAAAAACTATGATATTCCAATTCTGAAATCAAGAAAGTAAGAGACTCCTTCAAATGTGAACATGATGAATTCTAACGCCTGATGCAGTTTCCTATTTCAATTCTTTGCAGGGCCAACAGTATTTTGTTCAAGTCTCAGCTTACAACATGAAAGGATGGGGACCAGCTCAGACCACAACGCCGGCATGTGCCTCTCCCTCTAGTAGGTGGTAGCTACTTCCAGGATGGCAACATGCTCAACTACTGCATCCCTAAGGTGTCCCTGCCAGCCTCCCTCCCCCTCATCAGCTTCCCACAGCAGCAGCTGTGCTAGAGAATGATGATTGCTCTGCAGAAATGCTCACAGGAAGGCAACTCAGGGTAGAGAAGGCGGCATCTGAAGTCACACGTTTCCTGAGAGTGGTGTCTTTTAGTTGTAGCCTTTAAAGGTTACCGAAACTCTCAGCCTCAATTCAACATCTGTAGAATGGGTCTAAATCATTTCCCATCACAGGACTTTTCGGGGATGGAGAGGACACCATGAGAGTGGCCAGCCCAGAGTATGCAATCCATCTTAGCCCTTTTTTCCTTTCCTCGCCTACAGTGAACACATCACATTGATCTCCTACGAGAATGAAATCAAACCCCTTTGATTTATCTGACATTCTGCCAAGAGAAAAGCTTTTTTATTAACAGTCATTGCCCAACCAACACAACATCTAAACTTTTTAGTAGCGGCTGAGAAACCCAGCAAAGATGTCTTGCAATCATTTGAAGATTAATAATGCATGTCTGGTATGTTTGTTACAACTCCTTGTTAAGCAGAAAATTTAATTAACCAGAACCAACAACTCCAGACATGCAAGAGAGTAGGCTGTTCTTTACAATGAGCCCAGTGCGCTGGGCTCTATTTTCATCTTTTTAAGAAGTCATTAATGTTATAGTTAAGAGTACTGTCATGTGCTTCTTGGGAGAGTGAGAACTGCTTAATTCTGGAACTCAACTTGGATCTTATTCAAATGCCTTATGGATAGCCGTTTCCTTTACCTCAATTTACATCTTGGGAGCTAGTTTAAGGAAACAGATGCAGATAAACTATTATGCACAAAATGTGCACTGCAGCAGTAATTAATAGTAGCTAAATATTATGTGTAGCAAAGAAAACAAATACCCAATATTTGTGTAATGGTAAAGTATAGTATATTCACTATCTATATTAAAGAGCCAAATATGATCAATCACTTAAAAACATGTGTTTAAAAAACCCATTGTGTAGAAATGTACAAAAAAAAATCCCACAGTACAGTTTTTAGGTAAAATAATAATAGAAAATGTAGGGAGTCCATTCATTTCACCATTAGTTCACCTATAATAACTAAGATGTGACTAGATCACTATCAAAATTTAACATGGGCTGCAGAGGTGGCTGGCTTGGTAAAGTGCTAACCACACAAGAGGACCTGAGTTTGATCCCCAAAACCCACATTAAAACAGCCAGGTGTGGTGGTACACACTTGTAATCCCAATGCTGGGGACGGTACAGAAACAGAAGGAGCTTCAGGCTGCCTAGAAAATTCCAGGCTCAGTGAGAGACCTGTCTTTAAAACCAAGATGGATAGCAACTAAGGAAACCACCCAAGTTTTATCTCTGGCCTCCACATGCACACGTACATATGTGCACATACATACACACACACACAGGTACACACACACTTAACAGTAGATACCTAGGTTATGAGTTTGTGCTTTCTCATTTATGTGTTTCTAGTTTCAAATGTTATAACAACCTTTCACCCAAGAATTAGGTGATACTTGGGGTTTTCCATGCAGTGTCCCTCCTTACCCCCGCAGCAGTCCTTCATCCCCCCTCTTGCCTTGTGGGTCATCATCGTCCATAGCATCATCACCATCAGTCACAACCTTTGTAAGACTCATTCCATTCAGGGCATTAACCTAAGAACTTGACACAGTCCCCTTGACCTCTTTGACTGACGGGGAGCTATTAACGTGAGAGGCATATTTACAAAGTCCAGCCTTTGAACTGGAATTCAGGTGGAGCCTTTTTGGAGGCCACATCACTGGTACACAGTTGAACCATGATTCAAACCTGAATTGCTCAAGATCCTTCCATGTCTCCTGTTGTAACTAGAGCCCTATTATCAGTCAGAGAAGCAGGCTGAAGGCCAGTCAACCATGCCTACCTCCTCTAGTAGAATCCGTAGTTATGCAGGGTCTCACCTGGCCTCGGACCACCAATGCCAGTGCTCTCCAAGGCCCCTGACTCCCTCTGCATTTGATGATGTCATCATTAGTTTGGTTTGGAAACTTGTGCTGGGAATTGCAAGATTAAGACACTAAGGGGCGGATCTTAATGGCAATAGCAGGGGGTGTGTATTATTAGAGACAGAGCATTAGAAAATACACACAGAGAGAGAGAGAGAGAGAGAGAGAGAGAGAGAGAGAGAGAGAGAGAGAGAGAGAGAGAAGACTAGTCTCGGTTAAGCTGGAAGCACAGGAGGGAAACTGATTCCAAAGGGACACCCCACACAAATTCCGATCTGCATACGACACATTGACCTCTAAAGCTCAGATGTTTGGGCTCTATAAGCTGTACGTTCTCTTCATACACTTCTCTCCTAAGAAGCTCATGCGTAGGCCTCTCTCCAGAAAGACAAGAATGGTTGTTTGGGGCTTAGGGGAGTCTTTTATTTATTGGTAATTAGCATAGTGAATAGCAATGCTTTCTAAAACAGTGTGTTTGATTAGCAAGGGTAGCTGGCAAAGAGTTGAAGACCTAGCATATGGTTAGAGTTGCTGCAGACATGCCATATCACTTGGAAAGAACAATATAAAAACACTCTCATTCTATTTATAAACAGAGTATGACATTGTGATGTAACATGTATCAGTATTCAGATATTTACTAGAGGACAATGTACTCTAACATGACAGAGTAATTGGAAATTTGGTAATATGTTCCAGTAAGCTATAAAACTTTTTTTTATATTTTTACAAAAGGCCTTAATGTGTTTTTATAGACTTATGTTATATGGTATGGTACATAATAAGAGAAAAGCGCCCAGACAGGCTTGTCTGAGTTACGATCAGGAAAACCCTGATACGGCCAGTGAATGTAAGCCCTGCATTGTGTTGCAATTGAAGTGTCTCATTACCAGAACAGTGAGCTGTATTATGTGCCACAATCTGCTCTTTTCCTACCATGTGAAGTTTACTCCTGTCAGGGTCCTGATTTCTTAATATATTTTCAATTTTCTCCCTCATCCCTGCAGTCTCCTATTTTATGTAGTCATCAGAACTTTCCAAACATCTATGAGAAAAACTCATTCTTTCCAAAATGTTGGCATTGTTCAGTGCTCGCTGGGGCTGCAATTGAGCATTAGCAATTTTTGTATGTATCGTAAAGTCATCAGATCCAGCTCAACTCCAATGTAAAAGGGCTAAGCTGAGAAGCTGAGACCCATTCCAGCACCCCCTCCCGGTACTGCTGACAGCATTAAGACTCATTAGAACACATTAGCATGTTCAGGTCCGTGTACTAACTCAGCCACCCAGGAGTAGGACTCAAGCACAGGCTCCTGCTCATCCTCACTGTACCGTAGGCACTTGAGAGGCATCCCTCCGACTAAAGGAACAGTGACCCTTGCGCATCCATGACGGCGGTGTTTATTCTGTGTCCAGATGCAAGCAGTGCTGTAGTCTAAAGGCCTCTGGCAGTCATTTCCCTAAACTCCAAATGTCCCAGCCTTCCTGAACACCATCATGCTCAGATTCCCAGTGCCTTGCCAGTGGCATACTGAGCGTTTCCCGTGTGCCCAAGATGCTACTTGGCTGGCTCATACTTTCTTTTCAATCTCATCCTACCAAAGAGATTAAAAACTGACTCTGCAACGGAGACAAATGGGGCAAAGAAAGGTTCAGTCATGGCTCTTGCCCACAAGAAACAGAAGGCACCTGTGCCAATCTTCTGTCTCCAGAGTTGACCACAACTAAGCCCCAACAGACAAACTCCAACTAAGATCTAACTCTCTTGCCCGAAAGAAAAAATAAACATGTGCAGTATAATGAAAGGAGCATGGACGCTATATACAAGGTCACCAGGCCGTCATGTCAGCGCTGGCTGGGCCTCCGAGCTGAGCGAGGCAGGTCTGGAATGGGGAAGGGATGTCTTGGCTTCATCTTCCTCGAGGTAAGATGAACTACACATAAGAGAGAATGGGAAGGAAGAGGGGCTTGAAAAACTATGAGGCCCCCTTCTTTCTAGATATTCATCAGATGGGATAAAAAAAATTAGTGTTTCTATACTGAATTGCCTTCAAGTCTTATTTACAGAATGCCTGTCATGGGACAGGCATTGTGCCAGATCCCTAATATACTTCTCATTTCATCCTCATAAACCTTTCACAAGACAGACACCATCCTCATTTTTCAAATTAGGGAGTGAAGGGCCTGTCGATATAAAGGACTTCCCTGCAGTGAACTGGGAACAGGAGGAGCCAATGCTCACATTGGAGTTTAGTGCATCCCGAAACCTAACTTTACATTACCCTACCTGATCTAACTCGTACCATCTCTGGGCTTAACTGACCCCCAATCATGTCTCTCCAAAATGCATACATCCCTGGACTTCAGTTGGACCACTGTGAGATGCCTAGACCTCTCTGCTGTGAAGGACTTGAGTGTCTGAACAACGACGATGCTGCACTTTTAAAACAATTCTGTCAGGGACTGACAGGCTTCTCTGAGGTGGAGTGACTAGCCTTCATGGAGATGTACTTGAAGTTGTTGTTTCTGAGACATTCAGAAATCAAAAGTAGAGGAGGGTGAATAGGAGCAGAGACGGACAATGAAGTGAACTGACCGGCTGGGGGGAAATCTAGAGCTGGAGACAGCAGAGTTGCAATCTTGACATTAGTCCCATATGAGTTATTACTCTTGATATCATTATAGCCAAATGGAATGAAAATAGAAGGGGGAGAAAATCTCAGCGGGGACTGCAATTTAAATTTGCCATGTAAGCTAATACTGTATATTTAGAGACTGAGCAGACAGGGTGGTTGGTGGCTCGGAGTATGTGCAGGGGCCGCTGTGCCAGCTCACCAAAGCAGACATTCATTAGAGCAAAATGTAGATTTCCATTTCTTGGCATCTGACATGGGCTCTTTCCTTGGAAAGAAATGTCAATTTGGCCAAAAGTGTGAAACCTACAATAAAAGCATTGGGACTGTGGATTTCATCTAGTCTGCACATTCCCACCCGTCTTTCCTACTGTGAAAATCCTGTTGAAACTCGGGGTGCTGAGTGAAGAGGTAACAGGGGCACTGATCGGACAGGGGATGCTGAGCAGGGGAGGGAGGGCTAGGAGAGGAGATATTGGACTTCCAAATTTCCTATTTCTTTTGGCTCTCAAGTACCATTTTCTCTTGCCCCCAAACTGCCCAACACAAGAAGCCAACCACAATTACTGTTTTGCATAAGGCTCTGAACAATGGCAGCTCCCAAACCGTCCTCGGCATCGCCTGCCAGGTCTGCGTGTGCTGGGTGCTCATCCATGGAGCCTGTGGGTAGGGAACACAAAACCCCAGCACCTCAGGCAAGGCAGGGCAGAGGCCGCCTCTGCTTTACCATTTCCCTCTGTTTGTTTCTTTTGTTCAATAGACTGGAAAGACTATGACGACAGAGAGCCCAGACATAAGGGACAGAGCGAAGTTCTGGAGAGCCTGCTGCAGCAGGTCCGAGCCCTTCATCAGCATTACAGCAGCCGGGGTAAGGATAAAATCTGTGCCGGGCCATCGACTGAGGTCTCAGTGGCGCCGGTAATTTTAGCAGTTTCCTAGCTGGGTCATACCTTCTCATTCATCAGGGAAAAAGAGATATTAATATTTGTACATCTGGAATCACTTTACAGCACTATCTTGCTTTAACCCTTCCACAGAGCCTTCCCTCTCCTTTCCTCTCCTTCCTCTCTCCTCCTCTCCACACAGAAAGTTTGAAAATAGGCACAAGAAAAAACAGCCTCCGCTACTGTTCTTGTCTCTCTGAGCTGGCCCTTCACAAGACTCATCCGTGGGCCTTGAGACAAGCTTCCTCAGCGTTTCACCCCGAGCATCGTGGAGGGCACTCCAGCAAGGACAACACAACAAGCCTTCACTTCTATTGATAAAATAGCTTACAATGCATTTTCACATCCACCATGCCAACTTCCTCCTCGCTTTGGCCATGGCAAGGGAGGCTAAGTTGATTTGCCCAAGGTCATAACGCCAAGCTATGGCCTGGGACTTGTGGTGCCAAGTGCAGTCTTCCTGTTGTGCTTGATGTTTCTCCTGCTGAACTTCAATCCCGCCTTGAACTATAGTCTTCCTCCATTCCACTGTTGGGGCAGGAGGAGAGCTCACCTCCTCTCGATTTTTAGCCCCACTTCACCCAGAGACTCCGAGATGCTTTTAAAAGCTTCTCTGTTACTTGGGCTGCTCAGATGGGCCAGGGTCAGGTTTCTGATCTGTGTAATGATTCGTGGAAGAGGCACTTAGTTTTATTTGGAGAATTAAAGCCTCCATAAAGTTTTCATTTTCCATGCTCCCATCAGATCTCTGACTACTCTGTGCTCTAGATTCAGGGCACTGCTGAGCCAGCTGGGTAAAAAACCCATGGCTCAAACTAAGATGCTGTTCTTGCTGTTTAGAAGAGGCATAAATCATACTTAGCATTAGCACAAAGTTTCCCAATTACTGTATAGCCCTGACAACAGGGCCCTTCAGAAACGTTGGCTCTAGCTGGAGATGAGGACAAGTGTTTGCAAGAAAATGGTGTTTTTCTAATGAGTGGCTCATTAGGAGATGTAAATATGTACGAGAGCAGCTGGAGAAGGAAACCTAAGTGGGATTTTCATTCCTGGATCTCTAGGAAGACTTGACACACACACCCCCACCACCACCACCAAAAAAAGGAGACCTGCAACATTCTACATGACCAAAGTCCACTCAGTCCTGGGTTCCTGGGGCTCATTTCATCAAGTGTGGTGTTACCTGAGTTCCTCTCTTTTCTGCCTCTGACTCCTGTAAGAAAGCAAAGGTGATCCAGTGACTGGACAGGTGCTCTTTGCAACCCATAGCCACTCTGTGTTTGGTATTCTGAGGACAGAAACTGAAACTGCCCATGACCAGGAGGGGTTTTTTATTTGTATATTACTAAGGACTCAGATACTCTCCCTATTACTATGTGATTACTATCCAGTAACCAAGAGATAATTTCCTGGGTAGCTCAATTATTTCTATAGTTTCCACTCAAGTCTTGACATGCATGGCCGTGCCCCTTTCCAAACCATAGCTGTACACATAATAAGGAATAAAGTAGACCTTCACCAAAAGGGACATTTTAAAATTTGTTTAAGTGTATCCTGGGCACTGAAAATAATACAACGTGAGAGATGCAGCAGTCTTGGGAGAGACTTGGCTCAAGAGCTCAGGTCAGATAAGGTTAGGAGACACTGAATTCTTCATCCCTCTCATGGAAATGCAAAATAGACACCAGAGTATTAAAGACTCCAGTAAAGAACCTAGAAAACATGGTTAAACAACATTGCCCAGACTCTTCAGCCATATGAAGCCTTTGCCATAGAATTAGGATTCTATGTTGTAAACTTTGGAAAAGACTGACCTATGACCAGTCAAGATAAAATAAATTAGCTCACAGAAAAAAAGAACACTTCTAAGACATGTCAACACAACTCTGTTTCAAAGGCTATGCAAAGGCTGTGTAAAGATTGCTCACAGAGACTATGAAGCTGTTGTTTTGAATATTCACTACATTGAGATACTGTGGTTTATTGGGGACATAAACCTTTATAAACTTTGCAATGAGATAAAAACAAGAAATAATTACCCCGAGTCCTAGTTCTACCATTTAGAGCTTTGGAAAGAGCATTTAACCTAGCCCTGATCACAGCTTCTTTATCAGGAAACCAGGCTGTCTAACTTGCAGTGTTGTTAGGAGGAGGAAATGGGGCCACAGACTCAACACACCCAGCACAGTGGAAGCCCCTCACAAACTCTAGCTGCTTTTCCTTCGGTGTTCTTGTGAATGAAGACTGGCGCCACTCTCCACCCACAGTGCTTGGTGGACACATCTTAGAGTGGTGACCCCACTGTGCTAAGTGGAATCCGCCCCAATACACAGCAGACGCCAGTGCAGAAGCAATAGACAAGCTTCTCTACCCCCCAAACCCTGTCCGACCAGTACCAGAGCCTCCCAAGTCCTTTCTGCATGGAGGTTTATGTCCTTAATTGTGGGACTTTATTTCTTCCATCACAACCACCCCTTTGCCTCTCTTCTCTCCTACTAGAATTCTTGCTAGTTAGAGGTTGAAGTCTCCTAAACTAGTCCTTTTGATTTCTTTCTTGGCCCTTGGTTTTTTGTTTGTTTTTAAGGGAAGGTCTCAACATAAAGGCCTGGTTGACTTGGAACTCACTATGCAGACCAGGCTGGCCTTAAACTTGTGGTAATTCTCCTGCTTCTACCTTCAGTGCTGGGATATCAGCTGTGTGCCACCACACCTAGCTCAATTCCTTTCATTTTCTTTAATTTTCCCCTCTAGTTTCCATCCTGACATCCTTTTGCTCCAGTTTCTCAAAAAAAAAAAAAATTATCACTTTCATTTTCTAAGCCTTCTGTTGGATTTTGAAGTTTCTGATAACATTTTTAATTCCCAATGCTCTTTTGTTCTACTATTAAGAAACAAGTAATCCCTGTCTTGTCTCTCAGACTGTTAATGGCAAGCTCTGTTTTGATCTGTTTTGTGTTTGGTCAACACAGTCTCCCTTCAGACTCGCTCTTTTACCTGGTGTTGGCCTTTGTGCTTCCTGTGGGTACGTCCTTTAACTGCCTAAAGAGCCTTCCTTCAGTGTCTGCTCAAATTGAAAAGAAGGGAGACCAGCAGCCACTGGGGAGTTCTGAGCACGTGGACAAGGAACTTTATTCACGGGCTTCACCGTCAGGTGAACGGGCAGCATGTTTTCACTGGGAAGTCACCGATGCCATGATCTGTGGGTGTATTCTCTGGTGAAATTCTTAGAGAAATTTCTTCCAAGCTCCTGCCTAGAAAGTACAACTTTCAGTATGTGTGTTCTGAGAACATGATGGGTAGATATCATATGGGATAGCTTTTATTTAGGCTACCCATTTTAATACCTAGTACCATGACCACTGCCATCCCATTTCCTGTTGTCTCTGATGTCTCCCTGTCGCCTACTCCAAGGGCTTTGGTTTCTGTTTTGTTTTGGGTTTTTTTTTTCTGTTTGTTTTACTTTCTAGAGGACAAGCCACTAACTTTCATCTAGGGTAGGAAAGGGGTCTTTGTCTAGCGATGCAATAAAGGAGGAATCTAGAAGTCTGATTTTTAAACAGATTTCGGAAACTCCCAATTTCAGCTGCATGTGCGTCCCCTCCCCCTACTAGCAGCCATGGAGGCTGTGGGGTGAACCAGGTTACTTCTCAGAGGTCCACTGGGGGTGTTGAAGCCTCATCTTTCTCAAGCCTGTTAAGTCCATCTGTCTACCTGCTTTCTGCTACCAACCTCACTTACCATTGTCTTCTGTCCCGTTGATTTGCCCTTATAGAATCCATTTCCGTCCCTGCCTGTTCTGATTTTAGTAAGGTTTAGACAGAGTAGCAGGCAATGGCTGTGCTGACTCCCAGCCTTGAACAGCAGGGCTGTTCTCCAACAGTCAAACTCATGTTCAAATCAGAAACAGAAATTATTTTACCTTTTTCTTCCAGGAGTGACTATTACTAGCACCAAGTCTGAAGCTGATATAAGTGCACATGTCAGCCAATGACTCCTGTAGGTTCATAGGCAGAACCACACTGGGTGGGCCGCTAGCATGGGCCATTCCCCCCATCCCCAGGCTTCTCTGTCTAATGGCAGTGTTGGGGCTTCTGTTCTCATCCCTGGGAACAGGCCTGCCAAAGCTCAGTGATGACACCAATCACCTCAGCTTCCCTTCACTACATACAACCGAATAAGTGGCAGCAGCGACCATCTTGCCCGAATTCATGGAGCATTGCTTGCAAAGACTGTTTACAGACATCTGGGGATTCTACCACAGCTATCAGGGATAACTCTGGGTTATAAACAGGCGAGGAAACGTGGGTGATATGCTCACACTCACACCTACAGAGACACACACAGCCGCTTTCCCAAAATGATTTACTCAGTCTCTCTGGGGACCGTCTTTGCTATTTTGGACAATTTATCTGTTTCTCAGTCCCAGTCCCTCTTTCTAAACAATAAAGGTAATAGTGAGACCTATCCCTACATATGTATTTTTTATTTTGTTTTTTCCTGTTTAAATTTTTTTTGTTTTTAAATGAAAGAGAATTACATTACTTCCCCCCTCCCTCTACTCCCGCTAACTCCTCTCTGCTACCCTTCCTTGAATTCTTCCCATGTCCCCCTCCTCAAATTGATAACGTCTTTGATTATTAGTTACATATATACATGTATGTGTGTACATATGCAAGTGTATGCACAAATACATATATAAATACAACCTGCTAAATCCGTTTTGGTTTTGTTGTGTATACAGTTTCAAGGCTGACCACTCTGCATTGGACCATCAATAAGGGGACTCATCCCTGGGAGAGGCTGATTCTCCTTCTCCGAGCAGCCAATAGTTTCCTGTAGGTCTTTCTCTAGGGGTGGGACCTCGAGAAATTTCCCCCTTTCCAAGTCACCATGTTTATTGATGTTGTCATTGGTCCTGTCCTGTTGGTGCAGCCATTTCTAGGACAGCGGACTTCCTGGTATTGTGGCTCATACAATCTTTCTGTCCCCTCTTCTGTGGGTCCCTGAGCAGGAGCTGTGATGTAGATATGTCTGTTGAGGCTGGGTTCTCTACTACCCACAGATATTCTCATAAGTAAACATACATACTAGAAAAGACTGCCCCAGGATGTTAATTATAGTTATATCAAGTAGTGGGATGAGTTGGGTAAATCTGTCCCTTTTTTTTCTTTTTTCTATTCTCCAGATCTTCTGTAATGTGCTCATATTAACCCTAAAAGGAAAAGATTTGACTAGATATATAAACTAACAAGGGAACTTTGAAAGCATTGAGAAATGGTGAATATTAAAAATCCAGGTGGCAAAGGGGGAAGAGGAAAGGGAATTGGTTCCCTTTCTCTTCATCTTACTTCATAAGAAAGCACTCATCTTGATTGAGAGTATAAAAAGACCTTAGTAGTTTCCCTTGGTTATAAATATTGCCCACCTCCAACATTTGTGAAGAACTGTTCACTGACTGAGCCAAGTACTAGGGGATGAACTACTCTTCCACCGCTCTGACAAAATGCCAGGCAGACACTACTCAAAGGAGGAAGGATTTGTCATATCTCATGGTTTCACACCATTCGTGGGGAAGGCCTGGTGAAGTGCTCGTATATCATGGAGGAGGTGGCAGGGGTACATAGCAGCAAATGTCATTCACTCTTTGAGGAATCAAAAGGTACGATAGCCAAATGGACAATATACCCCCAAGGGCCTGGCCCCAGTAAGCTACCTCCAACAGCCAGGCCTCATCCCCCAAAACCTCCAAACTACCAATCCCTGCAAACAACTCCACTAACTGGAGACCGAACATTCAAAACATGGGCCTATTAAAGGCATTTCCAATGCAGGCCAGAGCAACTGGTACCTCAATAAATAAGACAAGTTTCTTTTTTTTCTTTTTTTTTTTTATAATTTATTTTATTTTATTTTACAATATAATTCAACTTTACATATCAGTCATAGATCACCCCATTACCCCTCCTGCCACCCCGCCCCCCTCTCCCCGTCCCACCCCCCATTTCCATCTCCTCCAGGGCAAAGGCTCCCCCAGGGATTGAGATCGACCTGGTGGACTCAGCCCAGGCAGGTCTAGTCCCCTCCTCCCAGGCTGAGCCAAGGGTCTCTACTAAGCCCCAGGTTTCAAACAGCCAATTCATGCACTGAGCACAGGACCCGGTCCAACTGCCTGGATGCCTCCCAAACAGATCAAGCCAATCAGCTGTCTCATCCATTCGGAGGGCCTGGTCTAGTTGGGGGCCCCTCAGCCATTGGTTCACAGTTCATGTGTTTCCATTTGTTTGGCCACTTGTCCCTGTATTCCATCCATCCCTGGTCCCAACAACTCTAGCTCACATAAACCCTCCTCCTTCTCACCAATTGGACTCCCGGAGCTCCACCTAGGGCCTGACCGTGGATATCTGCATCTAGTTCTCTCAGTCACTGGATGGGGCTTCTATTACGACAATCAAGGTGTTTGGCCATCCTATCACCAGGGTAGGTCAGATCGGGCTACCTCTCGACTATTGCCAGCAGTCTATTGTGGGGGCATCTCTGTGGATCTCCGTGGGCCTCTCCAGCACTCTGCCTCTTCCCATTCTCATGCAGTCTTCATTTATCATGAACATTCCCTGTGTTTCCTCTCTGCACTTGATCCAGTTGGGATCTCCCGCTCCCCCAAGTTCTCTTTCCCTCGCCCCTCGCCCCTCATTATCCCCACTCACGTCCAGTCTGAAGACAAGTTTCTTGAAGAAACAATAAGATGAACTCCTGTATGAAATTGGTAAATGACACACAGGGACAAGGGAAGGGCAGGAAGTAGGAAGGAAAAGCAGAAACGTTGACCTGTCCAATGGAATCTGCACTGCATCTTCTTTCTACATTCCAGAAAGTTCGAAATTGCAAACTACGGGCCGCAAGCAGTCAGTGTCAAGGAGCCTGAAGCACCTGTTCCATTCCTCCAACAAGTTTGTGAAGACCTTGAAACGGTGGGTCCTAAACACTCTCTGTAGGCAGTCTTAACACCTCAGGAATGAACTAGCCAGGGTTCGAAGTGGAAACCAAGTAAAAAGTATGTATTAATGACACCAATCTCTAAGTTCTAGCCAGTAAATTCCCGATACATAGCAAAAATATGTTCCTAAGTGCATTTTCAATTCAGCTTGCAACACGTCTAAAACTAATTATATATACAAACATATTTAATTGTATATACATATCTGTATATGTAACTATATATATATATCATTTCCTGAAACTTGGTTGGTAAAGCAAACCATTGAAGACTTGTTTTTTTCTTTCTCTTTTTCTTTGTAGAGGACTCTACATAGCCGTTATATTTTATTATAAAGACAATATGTTAGTCACCAATGAAGATCAAATACCAATTGTTGAAATAGATGACTCTCACAGCAGTTCTATTACCCAAGATTTTCTGTGGTTCACAAAGGTACACTGAGTCCTCATTTCATTTTTCCTTATCTTGCACCAGGGTTACTGCACATAAATCTCTGAAACTTCAGTTGAGGGGTCTCTCATGATCAAAGTTTTAGGGTGGGAGTAAATTATCTCAAAGATCCCTTATGGCCCCAGTATGCCCTATGTCATTTTTTTTTTAGGCTGAAGTAGTGTCTCCACTACAGTTTCAAAGCAAAGAAGCGTGCATCCTGTCAGATTGTGTCTCTGCTATTCAGAGTTATGGGATCATTTGGCAAAGACTAAAATGTAGATCTGACTGTTTCATTAGCATTCAGATCTTTTTCCAATTGGACGGAGATCAAAAAGTGGTTTCGTGTGTATCTGAAAATGGACTGGAGAACAAATATCAGGGGGGGTCAGGTTTCCTTCTCCTGCTTTGCTTTGATGCCTTAACCTAAATCATTCCCTGGCTTGGACGATGATATGACCTCGTGGCTTCTTTTGCAGCTGTCTTGTATGTGGGAAGACATCAGGTGGCTGAGGCAGAGTGTGCCCATCTCCATGTCCTCATCCACAGTGCTGCAAACGCGGCAGAAGATGCTTGCTGCAACCGCCCAGCTACAGGTGAGGGACCAGGCTTGAGCTCAGACCCTCAAGGAAAGTGTCTTCAAACTTGAAGAGTTCAGTCACCAACCCCACCTGAAAAGAAGGGTGGGCTCCCTCCTCTTTCAGGTCTCTGGCCACCAGAAGGCTTCTTGGGCAATCTGACTATGCGCCTACTCATGCTGTCCTTTGGTATGGAATCCTAAAGAAAGAGTGAGGAGATCAGAGTTCCTCATTTGATACTAATCGATCAGCTCGGTTCTTCTTCAAGGGTTCACATTCATCACCTGTAGGACAAGGGGAACTTGACTGGATGAAGGGAGCAGAGAGCAGCAGGAGGTTAGAGCAGCTCTCTGGTGTGTTGCTTTGGGAAAGCCTATGCATGTATATGAAGCTGGTGTCTTTAAGAGAACCTCGAGCTTCTGTCAGTGATGTGTATCTACTTACAAAACTATCTCTTATAATCTCTAGAAATTTGCATAATGGGAAGGTAGGCTGTATTTGGCAAGCAGGCCCACACCAACCATGGTATAAAAAGTTCATAAAGATCTTCTAGCTCCACCCCACCTACAATCACAAGAATTTCTCTTTTTGAACCCCTGCAATAACAACTAAACCCTATAACTGCATAACAATTACCATGTTGCTAGAAAAGGTTACATTTGCCCCTCTGTGTTGTACTCCACTGCAGAGACCATCTTGTGTCCTCAGTGGCTTCAGATTTTAGTACTGTTCATTATAATTCACTCTTAATTGAGAATCTCCTCCTACAACTCAAAGAGAAGTTTTGATTGGACTATGCCACCATCTTCCAAACTGTTTTTTCTTTAAGAAAAAGAAGTTTCCAAGAAGCTCTCCCCCTCCACCAGCCCATCATATAACTAGGATATGCCTGACCACAGACTGACCCACCTTAGAATTTCAAGCAAAGCTCTTGGTTGTGTGTTGACCGGATTCTTCCTTGAACACTTCCATGTGCTATCAGGAACCTGAAGACAGGCTGTTGCTAGTCATACAGTGAGATGCTGAGGGATACCTCAATGGCCAGTGCGACCCTGCCCAGTTCATACCACAACACTCTTAGATTTCCTTGCTTCCTACTCCAAACTTCTGATCCCACCATCTTTTGAGACTATTTCCCTCTTTATCAAGCTGGGGTTCTGTGATATATCACAATCACTCCTTGGAAATATCCTAGATTTTTGTCTTGTAAAAAAAAAATGTAAGCCTAGATCAATCCAACATGTCTACACTAAAGTAGTTTCACTCAGATTTCTCAAAGGAAACAAATCGTATGCATGAAAAGGACTGATAGTTTTTCTACTCCACACACAGCCACAGTTCTCACCTAGGATGCTATCTAGTGATTTCGCTGCATTTCTGTAGTAACCTGCTTTCTCACACTATAAAGCAACTATTTAAAGCCCTTCTTCATTCTCCTACATCTTTCCCATTCCCCATATTCTCCATCCTGACAAGGGTGACGATATCACTAATTTTCTAAGAGATGGGAATGGATTTCCACCACCAAATTTTCAAAACCTGCCTAGATACTCTCCTTCTCTTTTTCCCGTTCCAACAGTTTATACAGTCTCGCCCTCACAACTAAAGGCTTGCTCTTCCATGCATGCTCTGAATCTCATCTCTTCTATCTTCACTTAAAATACTCATCTCAGACTGGAGAGGTGCCTGGGTGATTAAGAGCACTTACTGCTTTTGCAGAGGACTTGAGTTTGTGCCCTAAATCTACATCAGGTGGCTCACAATCACCTGTAACTCCAGTTGCAGGTAGATCTGTAGCTAGAGTTTTCCTGCCTGGCCCATAGTCAGGACAAATCTCTGTCACCCGCCAGTCCCACAGCCGCTCAGACCCAATCAAGTAAATACAGAGACTTATATTGTTTAAACTGTTTGGCCTAATGGCTCAGGCTTCTAGCTATCTAGTTCTTACATCTTAAATTAATCCATTTCTATAAATCTATACCTTGCCACGTGGCTCATGGCTTACCGGCATCTTCATATGCTGCTTGTCATGGCGGCAGCTGGCAGTGTCTCCCTCCACCTTCCTGTTCTCTCAATTCTCCTCTCTGTTAGTCCCGCCTATACTTCCTTCCTGGCCACTGGCCAATCAGTGTTTTATTTATTGACCAATCAGAGCAATTTGACATACAGACCATCCCACAGCATGGATCCATCACCTCTGGCTTCCATGGGCATTTCATTCATGTGTACAAACCCTCACACAGACACACATACATAATTAAAGGTAATAAAGAATAAATCCTTTTTCAAAAACCTCATCTTCAAGTTAACCCCATGCCTAAAGTGCCCTCACATAACCTTTCAGCTACCAAATAATCATTTTTCATTCCTCACACTAACTTTCTTGAAAGAATTGCTTATAGCCTCCTTCTCCACCAACCTTCGCATTCCCCCATCAGCTCTACTACCATGCCTACAAAACTGCACTATCAGGCCACCAGTCATCAGAGCAGGCAACACCACAAAGTTGGGTTGTAGGGGTCCCCACAGGAATGATGAGGCTGCAAGTGTGGGAGATCCAGGGTGTTTTGGGGGGAGGGGAGAGAAGGTAGGACTACAATCAATTGGCATTTCTGAGAAACTGCCTAAAGAATTTCCAGGAAGAAAAGGGGACCCAAACTCCAGTATTGGCAGAGGAGGGAAGGGAAAGTGAGGATTTCTTTTCTCATTCTAAATTAATATCCACTTCTGTATTCTTTAAGAGAATCCCCAAATTGTGTAGCAGGCCTTCATGAAATTTCTCTCCATCCCTGCCAATGACTTCAGCATCACTAACTCCAATGGACCCTTGTGAATCATCTTCACGACTGACACCTAGCAGTATTTGGTACACCTGGTCCTGCTCTGCTGTTTGAAACTTGCACATTCTTTGGCTTCCGTAACGCCATCCTCTCCTGATTGTCTCACACATTCTCGTTTGTCTTTCTCCGTCTCTTCTGCTAATATGCCATTTTCTGCTTAGAATACTCTCTTCTTTCACCTCTTTGCCTTGCTAATTCCTACGTAGCCTTTAGGTCTCAGCTTAATGTTTATACTTCCTCGGGAAGCCTTTCTCTGTCCTCAGAGTTAGGTCAATCTCTCCCACAGTACCTTTAGTCTTCATTCAGAACAATGATTGCCAGACCATTACTTCTTTGTCTTTCTTCACCCCTCTTTCCACACCGGGTATAGTCTCATCCTTCCAACCAAAGGCTTGCTCCTCCACGCATGCTCTGAATCTCAGATCTCTCCTCCTATCTTTATTTTACAACACTCATCTCAGACTGGAGAGGTGGCTCAGTGACTTGCTTAGTCTATCACTGTTTGTAAGTCACCTTCGCAACATTTAAAGATAACTTTCAAACACTCATCTCAGAATGAGAGGTGGCCCTAGTGACCTACATAGTCTCTAATACCTGAGTTCAAAGATTGTTGTCTGTCCTGGTTATCACAATAACTTTAATGCCCGACACATGGTAGACTCTCACTCTAGGTATTGTGTAAATAAGAGTGTTTGACAGTCCAATCCCATACACCCCCAAAATCACATTGGAGAGAAATTTATATAAAAGGGACAAGGAATCACAGAAGTGTCTCTCAGACAGTCACCACCTAGACATCTCCCCCGTTCTTCACAGTAATCAGAGCCGCATAATTCTCAATCGATGCCCATGCTCTGGTGCCCTCAGCAGAACCCTGAGCCCTGTTCGTGTTCTCCCTGCTACATTATGCTGCTGCCTGCTTAAACAACATGCTCTACAAATAATGCTTCCTAGAATGTTGGAAACACATTTTTAAAGAGGGAGGTAAGGTGAAGAAAAACTTTTTAAGAGAGGAAATGACAAATACCATTTTAGGTTACTTTACTAATCTAAATTTACATGGCAGTGTTCTGAGGAAATTATTCATGGTTGGTATCAAGCATACTTAAATCGTGTGGACTTGCCTGAGGCATATGGTATTTCATTCTCTTCTTTCCAGTCTTTCTACCATAGCTTTATTACTCCACTTACATCAGAAGCTTCCCAGACCATTGCTTCTCTTCTGCTCTGAACAATTTCCAATCCTTTCTCCATGCTTCTGCCAGAGTAGTCACTCTAAAAAGATGTAGGCCATGGCATTCCCTAGCTTAGACTCTTCCAGTTGTGGCCCAGGTGTTTTGTCATAGTACACAGGGCCTTAGTCACAGTCTTTCTCTCCCTCTCTGTAGCCACAGCACACTGGTTTTTTGTCTTACCTGCTGTCATAGTACATACCAACTATTATGCAATTTACTCCTTGTTTTTTGGTTTATTTGTACAGTAAGGTCCTCTTTGAACTTATAATAACAATACTATGGGACCAACTGCTTTCATTTCTTTAACAGACTATATCAGGTGCATCCCAAACTTTTTCTCATTCAGTCTTCACTACAACCTAATGAGATTTTACTATTATTGATATTCATTTAACAGAAGACAAATCTGAGGTTTAGGAATGTCAATTATGCTCAAAGTCACACAAATAGGAAGTATCAGACTACGGATTCAAATCTATATATGTGTAGCTCTAAAGACTGAATTCTCCCAATACTTCAACATATTATGGTGTGTTAATTTACAACCTGTAGAAGTTATCCACATTATAGTTAAAAAGAAAGAGTGGAGCCCAGCACTCGGGAGGTAGAGGCAGGCAGATCTCTGAGTTCAAGGCCAGCCTGGTCTACAAAGCCAGTTCCAGGACAGCTAGGGCTGTTATACAAAGAAACAATGTCTTTAAAATAAATTAATGAATGGATGAATGAGAGAGAGAGAGGAAGGAAGGAAGGAAGTAGCAAGTAGCTTTATATTTTATTTGAAAAGAAAGTGAAATGTGCAAAAATTAATTCATTGGTTAATTAAAATTAAACAAAAAGGTATCAGCATTTGGATGGAAAAAAAAAACCTCCAGATGAAAAAATCTGTATGTGAGCAAGCCTTGACACTGTTCATTCTCTCGAGAGAATGATGAGGCCTCTTAGGAATATTCTATCTTAGGAAGCTTCCTCCTTCACACTGAGAGGAATCAAAAATCTTTCTCCTTAAAAGACAGCGCAGGTTGTTTTACATGAGCTCTTCTTCCTCCTCCACATTTCTTAGAAATGAGCATCAATGAGTGAGAGCTGGGTAACAATAGCTGGTGCTCTTCTTTCTTTTTAAAGCAAAAAAAAAAAAATCCCAAATTTCACTTTCACTTTGTCCAGTCCCCTTTAGACTTCCGTAACTTTTCATGCCATCTCAAACTAAATAAGGTCACAAAGAATGGTGCCTCCTGGCTACAGCTAACTGCTCATCATAGAGGTCTTCTGGCTGTGACCTAGATGTACTCTTGCTAAGTATCACATGGGTCTCCTTCCACTTCACCCCATAGGACCATCAGGGGCCCAGGTTGCCTACCATAGCATGAATACATGACAGGTATTATCATGATCTACTTCTCCTTTAGGTCCAAAGGATCCCCCTCCCCCAAAGCTAGCTATCCAAATAATTTTTATAGTAAGGAAGAAGACCAGGAAGATTTTTAGTGCTTTCTTATTCAACCTATTAGAAAACCTATCCAGCTGGGTATGGTAGCATACACTTTTAACCAGAGCACTCAGGAGGCAGAGGTTGGCCTGTGAGATCAAGGCCAGCCTGG
>CABHPH010139134.1:36632-56601 GCA_902168325.1 Peromyscus nudipes
AGGAAGGAAGGAAGGAAGGAAGGAAGGAAGGAAGGAAGGAAGGAAGGAAGGAAGGAAGAAAAACTTGTCCAAACCTGAGAGTAAGCCATCATAAGTTGGCTTTACTCATAACTTTATTAAACTGGCCACTTTAGTATTATTCCATTGTGTATTGTGTGCTATGTATTAAGGAATATGTTTGGTAATTCAACTATTACTGAGTTCTTCCTATGCATTGTAAAAAGGACCTAGAGACACAGAAAGGAAAGAGCCATGTCCCACAACAGGTACTTCTGCTACACGCAGTACAATCACATACATACCAAAAACTTTGTACACAAGAAGGTTGGAAAGTAAAGAGAGGATGGGGAATTCTACCTGAGATTCTATTGGACAGCTTTTTTGTTACTCTGTACCTGAAAGGAACAATTTAAAGAGGGAAAGATCATTGTTTGGCCTCACAATTCAGAGGTCTCTGCCCAGCTTGCTTAGCCCTGTTGTTTGGCACGAAAGAGCATCATGACAGTGTTTGCATGCGCAGAGGGACCGCCTGCCTCACAGTGACCAAAAAGCACAAAAACCATGAGGGGTCAGGGACAGGATCTACCCTTCAAAGGCATACTTTCAGTGACCTATTTCCCCATCCCACCTCATTTCCTAGTTTCATTACCTCCAATAATGCCATTAAATTATGAATCTATCAAGAAAGAAACCACTGATTTCATCTGAGCCTCATATCCCAATCACCTCTCAATGAGTCTGTTGGGGGATATCCCATATTCAAACCGTAACAGAGTTAGAAATGTCTTCCCAGAGAATCTGGAACTGGGCTAGATCAAGAAAATATAGTTGGCCGGGCGGTGGTGGCGCACGCCTTTAATTCCAGCTCTCGGGAGGCAGAGACAGGCGGATCTCTGTGAGTTCAAGGCCAGCTTGGGCTACAGAGTGAGTTCCAGAAAAGGCGCAGAGCTACACAGAGAAACCTTGTCTCAAAAAATAAAAATAAAAATAAAGAAAAAAGAAAATATAATTGGTGAGTAAGAGGGAATTCCATTTACAGCAGATTGGTAAAATCCCATATTCAACAGGGTAGCAGGCTTGAGAGTTTGTGAAACACATTTTCATGCGTTGCTTGATTTAACCCCCTGGACACTGTGAGGTATGGATTAGCCAGAGTGATGCCTAAACTGTAAGGACCTTTTATTTAAGATGGGGAAGCTCAGAACCAGAGAAAGTAAACAGTCTAATAGTTAATAAAGGTAGCCAGCCATGGGCCGCAGCACCTGTATGAGAAAAGTCGTAATAGCTGTGTGTGCTAAAACCAACTCATTACTGCCCTGGAAAACCAACTGTTCAACGTTCAGAAACTTTGGAAGCTTATTGTCATATCCTAGGTAGCTTGGAATGGACTACACTGTAGAGACTGTTACTGACTACAGACCAGCCACCCCGCTCCTTGCCCTCTTGTTTGTTTTGATATGACAGTTCACCAGCACAACACTGCTCATATAATAAAGTGTCTACATAAAACTATAGTGCTACATAGATGTAGACTAAAAATCTTACCAACATAGGTGAGTTTTATGACTTATAAGCAATTTGTTAGAAAAGAAAAATCTGAATGATTAGGCCACTTAAAAATCTTACCAAATGAATTTTGTCGGTAATTATTAATAAAGCTCCTTACTTATTCTGTGTCTGGTCTTTGTAAGGGGAAAAAAAGGCTTAAGACACAGTCCCTATCTCTGAGGGAACACTCCAGGATTTGAGATTTGAATACTAATCTTGTTTATTTTTAGGTCAACCTTGTCATTTTTACAAATTCCAGTTCTACATCGGCTCTCACACTAGCACGTCATCACATCGTTATTTATGTGAGTTTGCACACACTCACGCACGCATGCACGCACGCACGAGCTAGGGACTCTGCAATGGTTTGTATGGGATTTGATTTTAATCATCTAGCACTCTTGGCTAGAGATCTTCACCCCCTTCATATTTGTACAATTCCTCTTTATTTTCATGAGCCGTGCCTCAGTCCCTTCATATTTAATGGAACATCCTCCTTACTTTTCTAAAAGTATTGTCTGCCCCTGATGACAGAGTGTATAAGCAATTTCAACAAACCTTTCAGTAAACAGAGCTCCCTGAGATGCAGATAAGTCAAACCAGGCCAACCTCCTGATTAAAGAACCTTGCAGGGAATGCACAGTCACCAGGGGACCTCTGTACAATGTGCCACATTGTCAATTCACTTCTTCATTTTAAACAACCCCACCTCACACTAGCTTACTGTAGATCTCTTGAAAACTCCACAAGTAGCATACTTGAAATATCAGACATTTTTCTTGAAAACATCTGGGATTCTCTTCAAGTGCTGGTCACTGAGGTTTACGTGCTGGTGTGTCTATGTGGGCAAAAGATATTTACAGATATTGAATTTGCTTAAAGAAACATAACGTCTGTGCCTCTCACTATAGTCTTTGCAGGCTCACAGTCAAGGCGTTTCTTTGGGCTTTTTGTTAAGCACATTTCTGCAGTGCCACCTACGCCAGGTCTCAGTCTGAAAAAAACGCAAACAGCGTCTCAGAATTCCGGCAGTTCTCAGCATCTTTGTGCAGTTCTGTTGTTCTGTTTTACAATATCAACTAAGCTGCCCATCATCTGTTGGTTTCTAGAATTTACTTGGAACACACAACTTGGGAAGACTTTACTATGAGCCCATTAAAGATCGCCATGGCAACATCCTCATAGTCACCATCAGAGAAGTAGAGATGCTTTATTCCTTTTTTAATGGCAAATGGATGCAGATCTCAAAACTGCAAAGCCAGAGGAAGTCCCTGTCAACTCCCGAGGAGCCAACAGCCTTAGATATTTTACTAATAACCATTCAGGTATGTAGGATTTTTTTCAATTTTTGGATATTTGTGATTCTGATACATTTATGGCAGCTCTAATACCATATACCAAGAGCCATTCACATAAATGGTGGTGCAGTCAAGTCCTGAGATGATTCACTGTTCAGATTCCACAGGTAGGAACAATGCTGTGGGTGACTTTCATTGATTTCTGTTTCTGTATGGAACTGATCAAGCAATCCTAAGAGTGGGCACTCTGAAAATGCCCTGACAATTGTATTCATCACTTTCACATTACTGTGACCAAACTATCATCCAGAGAAACAATGTAAGGGAAACGGGTTTACTTTGGTTCACAGTTTCCGAGTTACAGTCCATCGCAACAGGAAATGCATGGCACATGGCTCAGCCACGGTGGAAGGAGCCTGACGCAATGGCTGTTCACGTTGTCACAAACCAGGAAGCAGTGGGTGGCCTAGGTGAGGCTAATAACCTCCAAAGACCCTCCCATAGTAAGCTACTTCCACCAGCCAGGTCCTACATCCTGGAGGTCCTATGGCCCTCCAAAACTCTACCAGTCAGGGGAGCAAGCAATCAACACACAAAACTGTGTGTGGTACAATTCTGATTCAAGCCTTAACATTGATGAACCAGTGAGAATAACAGACAATCAAGAGAGAATCTGCAGAGATTAACAGTAATTCAACACGGGAATGGAGTGTACAGATTGGGGGAGGGGCTGTCACACATGCACATTTATTTTTGCTTGTTCTTCTTAATACTCACAAGACAGCAAGGCACAATTAAATCCATTTTAGAAATGGGATAATTCTATCCCACTGGGGCTCCAGGAGGTTAAGGGACACTGGATGGCACACAGAGGTTGACTGGGTGAGGTTAATGAAGCTTTAGCCCCATTTAGTCCTTCGCTTGGGCAAGCCCTTTTCTAGGCAGCCAGCAGCCAGCACTTAACAGTTCAAAGTTTATACTCTTTCTCTACGGCATTCCTTTATTAGGGAGAGGGAGTGTGCCGCAGTGTACATGTGGAGGTCAAGGGACAACTTGCCAGGATCAGCTCTCTCCTACCTTGTGGTCCCAGGATCCAACTCAGGCTTAGAGTCAAGCACCTTTACCCACTCAGCCATCTCACCAGCCCCATGTTCTTTTTGTGAGGGAAGTGACCAGAAACTGTATTAGCCTCAGGTGATGAAGCCAGACTGTGGCCCTCGCCACATAGCAACACAACGCCAAAACTGAGAGTTGAACTCAGATCATCTGAGGGAGGAGGTTTCTTTCAGCTGTCAATCACATGCTGTGGTACAAGTGAGCGACTTAGCAAATACTAACGGAGGATTTTAGTGAGGGGTGGAAGGTAAGAGCTCCCGATAACTACCAGAATTCAAACCAGAGCAGCTCACGTGCAGACCTGGGCTAGATGGCACCACCAGCCACAGGCCTGGCTACCCCAGTGTCACACAGATTCGAATGTGACATGGTCTTCAAGCTGCTTCTTTTTCTTGCATTTTTTAAAAATCCACTGACTGTATAGAACTCACCAGGTAGAATTAGGTAGAAAAGCTGGTGGAAAGCATCTGTACTGAGCAACCATGGGAGTATATCTACAAATCCGTCCATTCTGAGTAAGAGGGAGGAAGATCTCTGTTCCACACAGACCTCCACTGGGATGGATGCCTTATGTCCCCATTCTTTGAGAGAAGAGACTGTAGTTTACTACTGAGATATATCTAGACATCTTTGGGCCTCCAAAGTCTAGTTCAACCTTCATGTTGAGTTGGTGAAGCCAGCTCTTGATAGAATTAGGTCTCTAGTCTTCAGTGTTTGGCGACCAACCCTGAGAGTCTTACTCTCCATTTCCTGTCCAGCATAAGACCTGCATGGGAGGTGGGAGAGAAGAGGTGGGGGGAAGAGAAAGGCGAGGGGTCGGGTGGGAATGACATCAAGCAGGAATGCGCCAGTCAGCGGGGGTGGATTTTCCACTTGGATCTGTGTGGAAACCTGATCCTGCCTCTATTTTTGGTCTCCTTCTCTAACAACCTTTCACCAGATTGGAATTTTTCTGCACCTGTAACACATTTTTAATGTAATAAGTCTAGGAGAAACCAGGTATTATATCATGCTGAGGCCTGTGTTTCTAGGAGCAAAGGTAGCCCAGACCCCAGTTTATCCCTATAGGGGATTAGTGTATTAGTCACCCTGTAAAAACTAAATTTCTTAAATGTTTCTTTTAGCACTTGCTTATAAAAGGTGAAGAGGGGAGCCACGAGTGTGTCTGTGTTCCCTGCCCCCCACCCTCTTCACACATGCACGGACATTCTGTCGATTTCCTATGAACCCAAATTCCACAAAATCAAATCCAGAGCTATCGGCCTTGTCCATTAAGATGACCTTTGCCATGTCCGACTTTGTCCTGGTTTGGGTCAGGGCAAGTGGTGACCAGACTCATTCTTGTATTAGACACCCCTTGGGAGTGAAAGGAAGTTAGCTCTTTAAGGTGAACATGAATAGCTAGTGTGGCTGGGGTATCCCTTTGAAAGTAGGGTGACTGGGTATCATTCCTATTCCATCCCTCAGCTTTGCGGCCAGAGGGAGTTATTCTTCAACCCTGTGTCTCCTCTTCTGCAGAAGACCCTACCTCAGAGGGTTCTGATGAAGGTGAGACAAAATAGCATATCAACATCAGGAGAGTAGTGAACACAGCAAATGGTCACGATTTTTATTACTTCTCCACTTAAGAAAACCCAAGCAATACTGGGCTCCTCTGCCACTGGCTAGTCATCCCTCGAGGCATTCCATCACTTCATCTACCTTTTTATAACAATTAAAAGATGCTGTACAAAAGCTATACAATTCACAACTGGAAATTCAAAACAGGTAAAGGCTTCAACAAAATCTTAGCCCGTAACTAATTTACTAATCCCTGGGGCCCCAAGGAAACCCCGACATCCAACTCTTTAAATTCCTGATCCTCTCAAGGCCCACGCCATCCAAATTGGCCTCTCTCGTGTATCTGGGAGAGAAAACTCCTCCTGTTTGCTTGGGAAGTAAAAGAAGTGTTATGGACAAGTTAGAGTCCTGCTGAGCAAACTGACTGCCAGTGAGGGTATCTCCAACAAGAAGGCTGCCCTTGGATAATGCTCATTCTAACTTTGACCTTCAGGGTCACTCCAGGACTGGTCACCTTGAGTGTGAAGTTGTCTAAGAACATTAATTTCATGCGTGTGTAATATATATTCAAAGCTGCCACATCTATGTTATCATTGGGTTCTCATGAAAAGCCAGTGAGGTTAAATAATTCTGTGTCCAGGCCATATATGAAGATACACATTTCAAGGAAATAACCCATCAATCTCACATTACCCCAAAATGAGAGAGAGAGAGAGAGAGAGAGAGAGAGAGAGAGAGAGAGAGAGAGAGAGAGAAGGAGAGACACACACCCACTACCTCGCCCGGAGCCCTTTCATTCTACTGCATTACATACGTGCACTTCACAGGCTGTCCTAAGGAAACTTGACCACTTTGCTTTCTTTAGGCATTGCTTGTCACCATTAAGTGCCCAGTACATAGACCCCTTCTGCCTTTTCTGCTGTCTTACCTGCATATTCCTCCTACCCCCTCCCACAGCATCTAACACAGTTATCAAGAAGGACTCACAATTATCAGTGGACATGAACTAACTGGGATAGAAGAAGTAAGAAACACCTGAGTTCACCCATGTGGATATAAGCACCACCCATAAGCACTGAAGGATACAAACAAGCTCCAATAGCTACTAAACGGGTGAACAAAACAGAGTGTAGCCATGTGGTAGAAAATCATTCAGCCATATAAGTGAATGAAGTATGATCCTTGTTACAGCTTAGATGAGCCTTGAGAACATCACACTAAGCAAAAGAAGCCAAGTAGAAAATATCAGACATTATGTGACTCCAGTCACCCGCTATAGCTATAATAAGCAAGATCAATGAGACAGAATGCCTGGGGTCAAGGGGAAGAAAGACTGGAGAAGGGTGGATAATGAATGTGAGGCTTCTCTCTGGAGTAATTGAAAAGGTCTGGACGTTAGTACTGAAGTTCCAAACCTTGTCAGTATGCTAAACACCAGAGTCCAGGGCTTTATGAAGGTGAAATTTATGAGTTCCTCCTCATTTTAAAAGAAATGGTGGAAGTACTGGAGACTCCGCTGATCTATAGTCATTCTTCCATAGAAAGAGGGCAGACCGCAGTGAGCCCCAGCCCACCGTGGGCATGAGCATGGTTCCATTATCAAAACTTGGAAAAAAGAAGTTGGAAATGCAAAGTTTAGAGCAAGATTTCTCTATTTTAAAAAGAGCCATAAAACAATTCAGAAAATTGAAATACTTTCTGGTCTAATTAGTCCTGGACCCACAATGACCACCAGCCACTCCTCTGTGACCCCTGCCCTCCTACACAATTGGCTTCCGTGCCTTCCCAACAAAATAAAAGTCCTGTACTTCCTGGAAAAGCAGTTGCCTATTGTTCCTTTAGCGGACCCTTAAGAGAACTGACCAGTGAGGACAGGCTGAGTAGAGGATTCTCAGACCCCATACCAGCAAGACTCAGGCCCAGACCTCTCCCACATCTGTCCTTCACAGGCATGTTTTTGCAACATCAACTAGGTGCCAGGTTCTCTAAGGTGCTACAGGAAAATCAAATGAGTAAGTCAAGGCCCTTGCTCTCAAGGAGTTCAGTCAAGGGAGGGAGACAGACTTGTAAACAAATCAAGGTAATAGAAGGCAGAGTTAGAGCCGCCTGATAGCAGCACAAACAGTGTACTATGGGAGCCCACACAAAGCAGCTATTAATCCTGCCTCGAGACATCAGGGAAGGCATTGCAGAAGAGGTGGCGGTGGGCTGAGCCATGGGGGGGACGCTAAGTTTATCAGATGGAGAAAAAAAGAGCCAGAGAAGGGAGAAAGTGAGGAGCCAAATGAGAACACAAAGCAAAGAGTGAGGCAGCAGCTGGAGGGCAGCCTCAGCCCCCCTCGAGTTCACACAGGCCTAACACAATCTTCATATGGACTTTATTAGGCTGATTAGAAAAATGGCTCACAGCTTTCTCCCTCACACTGGAATGCAAGTTCCACAAAAGAAAAGATAAGTCTTGCTCATCTCAATGCCATCAGCAACCTAGCATGATCCCTGACATGTCAGTAGGTGTCCTGTAAAAGAGCTAGACCTGGTGATACCAGGCCACTGTGGCTGAGGCAGGAGGATCCCAATTCAAGACATGTCTGGGTTACAGTAAGTTCAAAGCTAGCCCAAGCAAGTTACTGGGAACCTATTTAGAAACCAAAGTAAGAGAGAAGGCTGAGGATACAGTTCGGTGGCAGGGGACTCCCTTCGCATGCCCCAGCCATCCTCAGCACCACATGAACAGAAACCAGGAGACAGCAATGAAGACGGTGCTGGGGAGGGAAAGGCAGGTCCTCATGTCTAGAGGCCGGGGACACAAAAGGACAGTAATGATGGAAAGCAGAGCCTGGAAATGCAGGTTAGAGGTTAAGTCAGGTGATAGGCGTTCAGTTTGGTCTGAAAGGTCTTTCTAGTACTTTAGATTATGTGAATGAGACAGCTTTCTCTTCCCATTCATTTTTCAGGCTCCAAAAACATTCTGACTAATAAAGGATAAATGACTATGTTAAGACACAAAAATACATAGTAAGTGCTCAGTAACATTCTTTTTAAAAATTGAATGAAAGAGTGAATTACTCCATCCCAAAGTGGTGTTGGTTTTTACGTAACCACAGTATGTTCCTAACTGACATTCTACTTGTGGTCAGTTCTGACCCCCACATGTTTTTCTCTAACACCCTTACCCATCCTATATTTGTACCCTTGGGTTTGAGTCTTTACAAGCACATTTTCTTATTACATTTCAACCCTAATTATGATAGGCTTACTTTTCCAATGTACTGGGTCATTCATAGCTTTATTGCTATTTTCCAGAAAATCCAAACCACACCAAATTTTGGACCCACAAATTTGATACACACATTCTTGATTTTCTTTGTCCAGAATGTCAATAAATGAGCTGAAAATACTGACCCTTGGGACTAGTCCCTACTGGGCTATCACTCAATCTGTCAACTATTCCCATACCATCTTCATTATCCACAAATATTCAACCCAGTTATTGTGCTTGTTAAAGCAATGTGGTCAAGATTCTGCTTTTTCCTGTTATCTAGGGAAACAGATTACATTGGAGATCTCACCCTGCTCTGTGGATCTCTATTTTGTTGCTATTAGAAATGAAAATTGTCTATATATGACTTTCTCTTCACAAAACCATACTGACTCCTCTTCAGTGCCACAGGATTACCTAGCTAGCTGCAAATTGATTGTGTGATGGTGCTTTCTCATTTTCCCCCAAAGATCAATAATTTGAAGGTCTTTAATTACCAGAGACATCCTGTGTTCTCCTCGCTTCTGTTGCCAAGATAGGCGGATCTGTCCTTTCCTAGTCTTTAGGGACTTTTGCAATTCTCCATGAGGTCTCAAAGATAATGAGCTGTGGGTGTACAGCCACATCTGCTTGTAGCTCTAGGGTATATATCATCAAACTCTGCTGGTCTGAATCCTTCTATTTTTCTTTCTCACATTAACCATTTATCACCCTTCAATATTGTTAATTTCCCAAAATACTAACCTTGACCAGACGTCTTCTAGTCAACTATGATCTGTTAGGAAGAGACATGAGAAAAACTTCTAAGTTCAGACTCACCCACCCTATAATTAATAATAATGATCTTTCTTGATCATAAGATGGTTTTTCTATTTTGTTTTTTGCCAAATGCCTTTTGAAAGTTATTTTAGACTTTGTCTTTCTGAACATCCTGATGTGCTGCTTATCCCTCCTATCTTAGCTTGTCTTTCTTCTGTTATTCTGTCTTAGCGATCTTCTGTTATTCTGTCTTAGCGATCTTACCTCCACATTGTATACTAATTTACACACAAATATTCCCAGCACAAAGCCAAAAAAAAACCAGCCTTGTCATTAATTTCATTGTCTAATTCAAGAAGAAAACAAAGGGGCTGGGTGTAATTCAGTGGCAGAGCACCCCAGTATGTTTAACTACTGGTGGTGCAAAAAGAAAAACAGAAAAGGAAAAAGTCTACGCCAAGTTCATCTAGTGCTCCACTGCCCTATTACAACACTGAAGTCAGCCCAGGGTATGGTCTATTCACTCACCTGTCTTTCTCAGCCTCCATGAAGGAAGCATCATAGCATGTTAACCTGAGGCCCAAGTGTTCCCTTTAGTGCCGAGCACCTGAAAGGTACTGAGCACATGCTCAGAGGTACTCAGCGTGCGTGATGGACAGGAGAGAGGATGTGATGCAGGGAACATTGCAGGCAGTGGACTCTACGGAGGAAGACTCATTCCTTCAGAGAGCATTTGTCCAGGCAGCCTCATTCCTTCCTCTTCCATCAAGATTTCTGTACAGGTTCAGGTGTCTGTTTTGGTTTTAATTCTTGTCTTCCCTACTTTTAGTAGTAAAAGTTGGTTCCCTGTATTTTATTCATCTAAAAATTTAATTCATCTTTCTTAACATTGTTTTAATTGGAAAGTCATAATTGTAACTATTAACTGAGTACAAGGTGATGTTTTTATATATGGATACAATGTAAAATAAGTCAGGCTAATTAGCATATCTGTCCTCTTATTTACTTATCATTTTTTTGTGGTGATACATTTTAAATTTACTCTTAATTATTCCATCCTTTCTGAAAACTAGGTTAAATGCAGCCTCAGAAACCTCCCTCTATAATCAGTGACCTGACATAGCTTCCTCTCTTTTTGTCCTAAACTCTACTGTCCAAAGACTTAAACAGTTAGTGGAAAAGTCTACTAACACAAGAAGTGGAGGAGGGGGAATATCAGCTGTCAGTTATCTGAGTTTCTGCAGCTACACAGAAAGGTGAAAGTCATAACCCACAACATTTACTGAGAACTGATTACAGTAAACAAAAATCCCATTCAACCATGTAATTGTGCTTAACTTGGCTTACCCTACCATACCAACGACTTCATTCAGCCTTCGAAGTCTGTGGGACATTTGATATGACAACATAATACAAAATCATTCAGACAATGTTTTAATCTTGTAAAAGATAAAAATAAAGTAAGTTTTTGAAGCTGATTAATAAGGAGACTCAATCAACTTCTTTGAGAAGTCATTGACAATTGAGAATCCAGACATGGTAGGTAGGACAGTGAATGATTGAATGGCATAAATTAAACAAGATCTCCATAAGGACATTACTTGCATATCAACATTGTAAAGGTCTTTGGAAATGAATACAAAGACTTCGAATACTTTGTAAAACTTGGTTTCTTCATAATGTCACTGAGAAAGTCACACATGAAAAGTGTCATCAGCTACCCTATGGTAGGGTCTAAAATGCTGGTCCAAAGGAACCAATGCTCCACTCATTCTTTCTTCACTCTCGGAATTAATGTGTGTAGCTGAAAGTTTTCCTGTGTCCCGGCCTGCCGGCAGTAGGGACAAATCTCTCCCACTCGCATCCCCCAAGTAAACACACAGAGGCTTAATTATAACTGTATGGCCATGGCTCAAGCTTTTAGCTAGCTAGCTCTATATCTTAAATCAACCCATTTCTATTCATCTATGTTTTGCCACGTTTCGTGGCTTTACCGGTCTGTTGGCATGTTGTTTCTCCTTCGGTGGTGGCTGGCATCTCTCCCCGCCTTCTTCTAGCTCTTATATCTTTTTTTTTTTACAATACCATTCAGTTCCACATATCAGCCACAGATTCCCTTGTTCTCTCCCCTCCCCTAGCTCTTATATCTTAAATTAGCCCATAACTATTAATCTATGTATCACCACATGTTCGGTGGCTTTACCTGCATCCTATTACATGTTGCTCCTTGGGCGGCTTGCTGGCATCTCTCCCCTCCTTCTTCCTGTCTCTCTTTGAATTTCCCACCTGCCTCTAAGCTGCCTTGCCATATGCCGAACAGCTTTATTTATCAACCAATCAGAGCAACACATATTTGCAACATACAGAAAGACATTCCTCCATCAAATGTGTAACTACAAATGCAACCTAGCTCTTAATGGTTAAAAAAAATTAAATGAATCACTTGGTGCTCATTTTTTTTCATATTTGAGATAAAGAATCAAACATTTTTTTATTACTTACTACGTGGATTGTATTTTAAATGGTTTTCTTTAAAGTAGACTTTTCTACCTTAATTATCCTGAAATTAAGAATAATGTGTTTTGTCAGCATTTACACCGCCAAATGTTTGTTTCCCCACAGCTAAACTATAAGTCCTCCAAGGACAGATACTGTGAATTCTCTTTATTATCTGCCTCACCCAGCAGCAGCCTATTCCCTATCATAACCCACACACTTACCCTTGGCACGGAAATCTGAGAAAAAGAAACATTCAAAACATATATTAAAGACTGATTACCTGACTTGGAGATGGAATTTTCCTGCAGATAAGACTAGCTGTAACCTTAATACCTCCCCACTACTCATGGTGGTACCTGAGGTTTCTTACCTCATCAGTTGTGGCTCCTTTCATACATAACAGGGCCAACTTGAACTGGTTTTGAGAGAGCCTTGTGAGATGACCATTTGGTTTCATTTTGTCTCACCTTGCCCTACAGGATATTCTCTCCTATCACAAAAGGAGTCATCAGCGTCTCTCTCCTGGACTGTATCTAGGTTACTTAAAGTTATGTAGCTCTGTGGATCAGATCAAAGTGCTCGTAACCCAAAAGTTGCCCAACATTCTCTGCCATGTGAAGATCCGTGAAAACAGTAACATCTCCAAGTAAGTGGTCCCAAGTTGGGATTTTCCTTGGTCTGATGTGTCCAAAGGAAAGTCAAGTGCTAGCTACCAGTGTAGTATCTCTGGTGAGATGTTCCACAGCATGATGGAGTCCTGGCATCTAGGATAAGGTCAACTAGGAGGAGCAAAGCCATTAAAGGGAGGCCCTGCACCTTCACTGTCCCTTCTGCTTCGCTCAGGTACAACCAGTAATGCCCTACTGGCTTGTGAATGAAGACTTACCTTTGCACACTGTTCCCACTATCCTTTTCACCATTGGAAATACGCCCTTCATGCTTTGTTTTTGATATCACCGATGAGAATGGCATCAGTGGAGCTACTGCCTCTTCCTGACCTAACGGTGCCCCCACCCACTTTCACTCCACCCTCTCCTAACTCTCTGGCTTTCGGACTTTATATGTGTTCTACATGTCTGACAATTCTCTAGGGAAGGAAAAAAGTAACAAGGCCCAAACTTCCAGAAACTTCCTCTATGGTTTGGCATTTGGTGACTGACTTTGTTAGTTTTGGGAAAGTTGCCTAGTCTTGGTACTCTGGCTCAACTTTATCACTAACCCTAATGACAGCCCTCTCATTCATCAACTATAATGAACTGAATTGTGTTCAACATAAAAATGAAGGAAAATAAGGTATATATAATAAAAGAAAAAGTCTCTGGATTTCTTTAAGCTTCGTAGAATGCAAACTAGAATCTCAAATTCTTTACAAGTGTGGATTTGCTTAACAAAAACCAATATGGCCCTTTGAACTTTGGTCTCTACGGTGACAAGACTTTAGTAACTACACTGTCTCCCAGGTTTGCAGAAGCACTCCCAATGGCAATGGAGAAGATGACGAAGGTGCAAGAGATGTGGTAGTCTTTGAGAACTCTCTGCCCACCATATCCCCTTCTTTCACTTATCAATTGCACCTGGACTTTAAGTCCGCCCTCTGGTGGTCATTTCAACAATCAACATCTGCTATCTTCAGAGTCTTGTCCAGAAGACAGCAAGGCTCATTTATGAGTTGACTGGGCAATGGTCATTTTCATCTGTTTCTCGATTTGTGTCATAAAATCTTAGTCACCATCTTTCAGTAATTATATCAACAGATTTTCCCTTTCCAAGGATCCAGATTCCCTTGTACGAAAGACTGCACCAGCCTTCATTCTGAAAGTTCCATCCATCTCCCCATCTTCAGAGCCCACACTGACTCTTTAGTGGCAATGTGATTCTTACTGGTGACTTTCTAATCTGGTTCCAGACTCTGTTTTAGCAATGTTGTCCTTTGGGGTCTGTGTATATTGTGCTAATCATAAACCTCTCATCTAGTTATGTATCAGTGGTGGGAAAAGGGAAATCATTCCCAAGTAGGCTCTCAAGGACTTCGATTAGTTGTAAACTAAAAGTATGCCCAAATTGCAATAGGACTTAAGTTTGATTTTTTTTCTCTCTTTCTTATTGGAACAAATGATAGATTTTTCCACAGTCTTGTCCAGTATGAGGCTTGAAATAAAACAGATCTCTTAAAAACAGAAACTTTTCTAAGAGGGTAGTTAAAGAGAGAGCCCGGGGTTGGTTGATTGACTTGTTTGTTTCTCTTGTTTTTCTGCCTTTTTTTTTTTAAATGAACCTCCTCCAGCACAGTCAGTTCGGTTTTCTGAGTCAGAGACTGGAGCCCAGGCTGTGATGACCCTTTGGTGAGAGCCTACCACCATGAAGAGGAGGCTTTCCTTCACTGCCTCACCTGCTCTTGAGAGCACATTACTGCTCCCCGTAGAGCTAGAAGGAGAAACGGGCTAACAGAAAGTGTTTGCAGACTTGGGCACAATACCTGTGGAAACAATGTTGCCCAAGAGGCTTTTACCTTTTCAAGCCCCTTTTGGAGAGTGGCTTTGGGGGGACCAGCCAGATGTTCCTTCCTCCCACCACCCTTCTTTCCCTTCCCTTCGGCTTGACAGTTGGAAAAGTTCATTAGGAAGAACTATAGAGCTTGCAGAATGAAGACACAGATGACTGGTTTAGGAGGAGGAGGAAGGAAGCAGTGATGTGTGTCCCCTGATTCCTTTTATTGGAATTGTCTGGTGTTCCTGTTTGTGATTCTCAAGCTTTTGGAAAGGGAACGAAACCAAAATAGTCCCCATGATTACAACAGGCCAGGGCTGAAATGTGCCGTGTGGTCTGTTGCCTGAGCTGGAGCAGAGTCCTGTGGTTAGCCAACTGTGGAATTAACCAATAGATGCCCCTGTGGTAAAATGGAGGCTCTTAGAACCTACAGAGACAGGAAAACAAGGAGAGTCAGGAAGTGATTACAAACACCTGAAACACTTCAGTTTCAAGCGCTGATTCATACAGGCCAGCCCTATTATTCAGACACCCAGGGGCTCTGATAGGTGAATGGAGCTAAAATCAGAAATAGCCCATTTGAACTCCAGTTAGGTAGCAAAAGGTTCAAGTTCCATAAATAGCATTGTGTTTTAACCACCAAGAACTGGTCGTTCGGGTTCTGGACACCGAGAAAGTTCTGAGCTGTATTCTGAACTTTTCTTATATTTCTAATTTTAACTTGACTCAACATACAGAGAGGAGTGGGAGTGGGTCCAAAAGCTTTCTGGCTCGGAACCTATGGAAAGTGCGGATCATAATGCTGACTGCCCCGTGCCATTGTTCTTCTACGAGCTCCAGACGGCAGTGAAGGCTCTCCTGAAGCAGATCAATGTACCTCTGCACCAGGTACAAGGCTTTACCATTTCTATCTGCTTTTTATGGCTCATGGAAACTGGGTTGTGTCATAAAACTTACTCAAGAGGCATATATATGTACATATGTTTATTGTCGTTTTTTTAAATACCACTCTGCCTATACATGCATGTTTTGAATTTAATGCCTACAACTAGACCCAGGCTGTGTTCTGGCTCCTTTTCTCTTGTTCCTTCATATCAACCTCTTCCAGTTTTCAGACCCCACTATAGTATACTCTGACCAAGCAAGAAAACGCCCTCTAACCTACCCTGAAAGATACCAAGATTCTGTTGTAGGACAGCATGAAACACAAGAATATACTCACCCATTAATGAAAAACAGTATAGTTAGATACACGAATTATTTAAGAGCAAAAGACTAACCATGGGATTTAGAACAATGGCCAAGTGATTTCATGTTGTCTGTTATTAACAAAATCACTATCTAAGTCAAAATATGCACAACTATCCCCTAGAAGTCAGAACTTGAAGGGAGACTGTTGCCATATGAAGAGTAAAAGTATGTTAGGTTTTGTCTCATAGTTTAACACAAGCTAGCAATATGCTGAACTCGGGGGCGGGGCTGTCTGCTGTTTGTTTGGCCTTTGTTCACGCCCCTGCCCCTCTCTCTACAACATGAATAGAGAGCCGGAGAGAACCAAGTGTATCCTGCATTAGGAAGATCCTTACAGTGAGGGCCTGTTCTGTTTTAATAAGAGAAAGAGGAACAGATTGGCCACACAAAGGCGGGGAGAAGTCAGAAATTCCAGAAGTGTCCTTCTAGTAGGTTCTGCTGATTTTAAGTCTATTCTTCACAGCCAGTCCAAACCAGCCAACACTGATGGAGACTAAATCACAAGAGATGCTAAAGACACTAGGGGAGCCCCTGGATTATTCAAGGGGTGACCCTGTGCTCACAGGGAGAAAAATAAGAACCCAGCAGCTCTCCCTGTGACAGTAGGTACTATTAAAGGGTTTCTTGGACCTAGCAGGTTTGAAGCAGCTCATATTTCATTGGTAACTCCGGCTACACATACATGTTGGGAGAAGGCTGCTTCACTGCATAACAGTGCATACAACATTTTTTTTTATACTTGTAAATTTTTCTCAGTCCTTGGCCAGAAACTACATTTTTCCCCCTTAACCAACTTAAATTGAAACTAGTGGATTTTTAATTCAATCCATTTTTGTTGCTTCATGTAATTATATTCATCATTTTGAAAAGCCCACAGAATGCAATCATTTTCTGCTTTTATAAGAAGCATAAATGTTGTTTTCAGAGTTTATGTGGAACATTACTGCCTTAAATCTTGATTTTATATAGCATTATTAAATGGGCTGAACCCTAATATTTATGTTGTATAAAAATTCCAGGCTTGAAGTTGTGTAATTTTGTTAGATGTTTTATGCCGGTTTGGTGTTGTTTATGTAAGTGCCGTGTTGTAACTCTCCTATTTTTCCTCTGCGCGTGTCCCTCTGCAGGCAAGGAACTTCCGCCTCTACACACAGGAGGTGTTGGAAATGGGTCACAATGTGTCCTTTCTTCTCCTGCTCCCTGCCTCAGACGACGTCTGTACAGCCCCAGGACAGAATAATCCTTACACCCCACACTCAGGGTTTCTTAACCTCCCTCTTCAGATGTTTGAACTCGGTATAGTGGCTTGTTTCACCTAGAAATATTAACCCAGCCTCCTTAGAATAAAATCACAAAGTGGTATCTGTTCCCCCTTGTCCCAGTGGAGGGTCAGTAAATCACATGATGGCTTTGGCAACAACCCCTCCTAGAACTGTGTACAAGTGTGAGCAAAAGCAAGGCTGCAGGACTAGCCTGAGCAGTGTCTACTGAAACCTAGCGAGGGCCCAATGGAGAGGAAGGAATTCCAAACTGAACGTTCAGTGAGCAGGCTTGCTTACTGCCTCCCTCCTCACTTCTTAGAACATAAATACAAGAACGGTGTGTGCATGAATATGTGTTCATGCTATGCCCCAGCTCCATCCTCCCATAGCCAACTGGGAAAGAATATGTAGCATTTATATCACTTTGGAGCAAAAAAAAAAAAAAAAAAAAAGATCAATAAGTAGTCTTGATTTATTAAATAAACAGACTGATATTAAATAGACTCTAAATAGCCTAGACAATTTGAGAAATGGACAAGATCTTCCAGGATGCAATACTATGATCTTAATGTAAGAGATCTGGGTGGTGGAAGATCTTGTCCTCGCTTTCAAAATGAATAGCCTGGCTCCAGTTTCTGCAGAGACCCCTGCTGCCCACTGAGAATGTGAACAGGGAGGCTTTGTCTCCTTTCCGGTGCTTCATCTTGTAACAGACCAATAAGAGGCAATTAGCAAGGGCTCCCTCAATTCAAATAAATTGCACAATTTGGGGGAGGCTGAGTGGGTGGGTAGAATGAGGCAGACCCATTTTTGACTGCTCCCAAGCCACCAGATTCAGAAACACACAAGATGATTGCCTGAAACTTCATTTTGAGATCTGGGCATCTGAATCAGGATTGATCTCTTTAGGATATATTGTTTAAGCCACTTAGTTGCTCTTGCTCCAAGCGGTTAAGACATCCAGAGGGTGATGACTGGTCACTGCTGTTTCCCAAAGGTGGGAGACTTCCTAAGAGAAGCTGGAAGTAGATTTGCAGATGGAGATTTGACAGGCCTGGGTCCCCTACTATATGACACTGGCACTCATTTAACCTTACCACGCCTTTGCTACGTCACATGATTAATAACAGTGACCATACCACTCCCCAAAGCCCTCGTTCCGTGTGACCATTTAGTTCATTCCCTAGCCAGAAAACATCACTAGTGCGTATCCTGCAGCACTGATGTGATGAGTTCCTGTCTGCGAGTCACATAGATGTCTAGTCAATCAACAGCTCTTGGGCCAATGTAGAGACTAAGAGGTAAAGACAGCGCAGACACTACACTCGAGGGACTCCGTATGATGGTAGAAGTAAACTGGGAGTGCCAATTACCACCAAATGAGCCATAATATGCCAGAAATCATAGGTATTCTATAGCTGAAATGATAGCACGTGTGTGCTTCATTGAGCCAGTTTTCCCAGAGAGTAGCAGAAAACCTTCATGAAGGAGGGCATATTTGATGCAGTTGTTTAAGCATGGGCAAGTTAATAAACATAGATTAAAAAGAAAAGCTTTCCTGTCCTGGGGAGAAGAGCTAGTGAAGACATGGGAATGTAGTAGGAAGAATCCCAGAAAGAACAAGAGGCCTGGTTTGGTTAGATCAGAGAACTGTGGGCATGGAGAGGCCATTCAGCTGAACAGGAGGGTCCGTGCTGACTTGTCAGAGTCAGGAGGAGAGATGTAGTGTGGATGGAAAGCAAGGGCCAAAACCTTCAGAGCTAGGTTTAAGAGTCCAGTGGTAGGATGAGAGCTTGTGGGAAAAGGAGAAAGACATAAGTGTGAGAAACTGAGTGGAAACGAGAGCGAGCAACTGCTAACACGAGGAAAGGAGACAACTGGAGATGGCACCCGAGTCCCAGCCTCGGGACTGTGGGGATAATGTTGCCTCTACCAGAACTATGAGAGACCGAAAGCATTGTTTGGGTGCTTTTAGCTTTAAATAATATTGAATCTGAAGGCGCTAAATCAACATCAAAGTGAACATATCACATTGGCAGCAGAAATGCAAGAGAGCAAGCCAGATACTAAACAGGGAAACTTCAGCAGTGTCTACAAGTAGCTGCTAAAACCAAAAGCACACAAATGCTTCCCACAGGACAAATAAAGAGAAAAGATAGAAGGAGAACACTTTATTGTGGAGCTAGCCAGTATTTCATTCTGTATAAGGTGAATCATACCTTTCCCCTAACTATAAGGGTGGGTGTGTGTGTGTGTGTGTGTGTGTGTGTGTGTGTGTGTAATTTGTGTCTCTATGTCTCAGTGACACTGGGGAACAATGAGTGACTTGGGATAATTATAATAGTATATGTCCCCTAGGGCCCGGTGGGTCACAAACATTTGAAAGAGTCCCATCAGTCCTGGGAATGTCACACTCTTCTTGGACAGCCACCCTCTGTCATGCTGCTCGCCATTCCTCTCCACACCTCTCCACACTGCGACTGTTGAAGCCTCCTCCCACACCTGTCTCTCTCCTCATTCATTTGTTCACCCACCAACAAATAACACCACGTGCCAGGCATTGCTAAAAGGCCCCGCAAACCTACAACTCCTCAGAGAGTGCCCATCCTAGTTGAGGGCACAGATAATAAAGCAATGGACAGAGGACACAAGCCTAAGAGATACAAGGGCTCTGGAGAAAAACAAATCGTGGAAAGGGACTAGAGTGATGTGGCGGGGCTGCGACTCTCTAGAGGATGACCTGGGAAGGCCTCTGTGAAGAAGTCACATTTGAGCAGAGACCTGACATTTCCAGACAACGGGAAGAGCAAGTGGCGAGGCCTTCAAGTAACAGTGTGTGTGGACAAGAGAGCAGTGTCCATAGTGTGAAATAATCAAGAGCGAAGATGAGAGAGTCACAGTGGGAGAAGCCAGACCCTTCAGCACACAGA
>CABHPH010139135.1:0-31081 GCA_902168325.1 Peromyscus nudipes
AAAAAAAAAAAAAATCTGCAAGTGTATTCTCTACAATTGTCTCTGGCCACCAAGTTGTTTAGAGTGAAAAGGGAAGGGATGTTTATGTGTGGGTTTATTCCTGCTCAAAGCAGGAATACTTCCCTGGCCAGGAGAAAAGAACGGGGTCTGGAGTTCTGAGTCTCGGTCTGGGTTTGACTTAGGACTTAGTGGACTGTGCTCCTGTCCTTGGGTGGGTGGGTGGGTGTGCTGCGAGAAGCACTCCTAGCTCTGTTTGGGCTGCATGCTGAGTGTGAGAATCCCCAGATAATGAAAAGCTACTCAGAATAGCTAGGAGTGCATGTGTGTGCATGTGTGTGTGTGTGTGTATAAAGAAGTCAATTCAATGGAGGTTGAAATCTTTGGGAATCATTCACCATAAGTCAAGACATTTTGAAATCTAATTTAATTTGATTAATTGGAGATTGAAATCACACACCAAGACCTTGGGAAATCTCATGGTAAATTAAATCAAGTGGATCATTTTGTGTCTCAAACTTTCCCTGTGGCTTTCAGGCAGAAACTATAAACTCCAAGAGTTTATGAGGTAATTGTTCACATACACAGACAGACAGACACACACACACACACATACACACACACACACACACACACACACACACACACACACACACATCAAGACTCTGACTTCCAACAGATAAGAGCCTGAATCTGTCCCATCAGCCCATTCTTCTTCCAACCCCTTTTCAAATACTCAAAATCCCACCAAATGGTCTTGCTGTCACTTAACACTGAACAACATTCAATGATTGATTGATTGATTGATTGATTGATTGATTATTGTTGTGCTGGGAAGCATACTCTGGGCCTCCTGATTGTTAGGGAAGAGCTCTATCACTGGGCAACACACCCTCAACCCATAATAATTTAAGCTCATGCAGACACACTTCACCTTGCCCAAAAGTAAGCTGACTGTTCCCTAAACCACTGCCTGCATGCAGCACCTTTTCCTATGGTCCTCCCATCTCCTCCCACTGTCCTCACACTTCCACAGACAGTTTATTGTCGCTTCCCACTCTCTGACCCTCAGTCATCACTCCTCCCTGGAACAAGCTGCATCCCTTCAACTTTCCTGGTCTTCCACATCTTGATCCATTCCTAAATACTATTTTTATCTTGTCTACAAGCTCAGTCAAGAATGTTTAATCAGGACTGGCAATATGGATCAGTGAGTAAAGGCACTTGCTGTCAAACCTGACAACCTGCGTTCAATTCTCAAGGACCTATGGTAGAAAAGAGAGAACTGACTCATGCAAGTTGTTCACTGATCTCCATATCCATTCTGTTACACATTAGCACACACTCCCTGAAATCACAAACACACACACACACACACACCAAATAAATTTATTTAAGAATGTTTAGCTGTCCTATTTGGATCAGCATCCCTTGCCTCTATGCTTGTCTAGCATTCATTGTGTCCTTATCATCTCTATTTGACCTTTGGGCATCTGTCTGTGACCCCAGCATTACACAAGCCTCTATCCAGCACCTTATAGCTACCACCTGCTTTACCATTAGGCATAAAGAAATAAATAAGGTTCGCTCTCAAGAAGCCCCCTGAAGGGAAAGGGCATGTATGTTGATTAGCTCAGTGTTCATTGTAGCCAAGACAGTGAGGCAAGAGCGCAGAGCACCAATCCTAAGCAGGAATGGGGAGGAATAAGGAGCTCATCTCATCCCCAGCAAGTCTAGTCTCCCCTATGCTTTCAACAGTGAGTCACAGCACTATCTTTCCATATTCCCATTCCTTAAATGCCCTTTCTAACCCAATCCTGTAGCTAGAGTTTTCCTGCCTGGCCCACAGTCAGGACAAATCTCTCTCACCCGCCAGTCCCACAGCCGCTCAAACACAACCAAGTAAACACAGAGACTTATATTGCTTACAAACTGTATGGCCGTGGCAGGTTTCTTGCTAATTGTCCTTATATCTTAAATTAATCCATTTCTATAAATCTATACCTTGCCACATGGCTTGTGGCTTACCGGCATCTTCACATGCTGTCTGTCATGGTGGCGGCTGGGAGTGTCTCCGGCTCAGCCTTCCACTTCCCAGAATTCTCTCCTCCTTGACCCGCCTATACTTCTTCCTGCCTGACCACTGGCCAATCAGTGTTTTATTCATTGACCAATAAGCAACATGTTTGACATACAGACCATCCCACAGCACAATCCTTTGCTTGGATTTCAGTAATCATCTCCAGATCTATCCACCTACATCTCTTGGAGATTTGGGTCTCACATCTCATATCCACCAACTTAGGTGTTGTTTGATATGTAGGTATTGTATTGTTTTGCCTTCGTAAGTGGACAGCAACTTCTGGTTGGAGAGAGGAATCATTGTGTCTCATTATTGCTTTGGCACTCTGCACACTACTGGGAACACAGCAAGCACTCGGTTGAAAAAACATCAGATAGCTAGACAATGGTGGCCCACAACTGCAATCCCAGCACTGAGGAGCTAGAGGCAGGAAGGTCAGAAGATCAAGGTCCTCCATAGCTACACGGCAAGTTCAAGGGAAGCCTTGGATGCATGAGACTCTATCTCAAATAAACAAATACATACATACATATGTACATACATACATACTGATTAATACCTGGATTTTCCTGACCATCTCCCCAGCTCTTCTTATCAACATGAATAGCACATCTATACACATAGTAGGCATTTAATGAAAGAAAACTGTAGACATGGGAAAAAACAAGAACCTGAAAGTCAATAGGTTCAAGTTTAAATCCCCATCCAACTACCTAGCCAGTTTGGTCTTGGGCAAGGCTACTTTTCCTGAGCTTTGAATTCCTTAACTGAAAAATGAGGACTAACTAACAAACTTTATTCCCTTTCAGAAGAGTTGATGAGCTTGTGAATATAAATTGCCTAGCACAGTGCTTGGCACACAGGAAGGAGTCAAAAACATGTTGGGTCCTGTCTCAAGGGCTTAATCTCCCTCCTTTCTCCACTCCCACCCCTTCTTGCCAGGAATAAACTGGCAAGAAATGGTAGAGATACTGAGAACTCCACACCTGTGTTTTGGGGGTTACAAAACAGCATTGCATGCTTGTCTCAAGCACCCAGCCAATCCTACTGGGGCTCTACATTATCCCCATTGTGCCTGCCTCGTTACAGGGAAAACAACCGGTTTATGTATTATTTACTTTTGTTCTGCAGGCATTAACTGTAGCAAAAATCTCATGATGATCCACTTCTATAGCTCTCAAAATCATGTGGTACTCGGAGTTAGAGACAGCCATATATTCAGGCGTTTGAATATGAGATCATTCTTGCAACCCACAAAAAGGGTTAAACATTCCTGCTAGAAAAGGATTCAGTGCTCAGACTCTAAATGTCACGGGAATGTGGCCTGGAAAAGCAGAGGGCCATAGCATTATACAATTACCTATTTACTGGGGACAGTATATTTAATAACTAATCATCTAATCTAATAATACGGAAGACTATCAGACTCAAAGGTCAAGTGTTTAAGATTAGGGAGAAAGCTGCCTTAAAAGTGCATCTCCCAGAGCCTCACAGATCAACAAGTCAGCCTTCGGTCCGCCATGCCACCCTCACTTCCAGGCTGTTAAGGAGTTCAGAAATGTCACTCTCCTTCAAACATGGACTATTTATTATATGCATGCTATTTGTAAGAGTTTTTTCCATGAGATCTTTTAGTTAACAACTAAAGAAGATCACTGGGGAAAGGTACATTAGCTCCATGAAGAAGAATGCTGTACCAGGGGCCTTTTGAGACAATTTTTAAAATACATTTTTAAGTGTTAATTGACACATAGTAAGTCTATAAGCTTCTGGTCTAGCCTGGCACTTAGTATTTGTGTCTAACACAATCTGCAATGGTCAAATGGGGATAATTGGTTAATATTTTATTGTGAGCTTTTGTGTGGATTGTTATGTTTCTCTTGAGACCTTCTTGTGGCGACAAGTTCTATTTGCTTCTATTTGAGGTTCTCTTTTCTGGACCTCTTTCTCAGAGTTAAGTGATCACCTTTCCTTTAATAAACAATCTCAAATTGAAAAGCCACTCTTTGTCACTTTGGAAAGCTTACATGTTGGCCCTTCCTCGTTCCTGAGTAAAGGAAAAGTCTCATCACATTTCAAATTCTTTAGCTGAATCTCATGGCTTGTTGTTGACTCACTCCAATATCTGATAACACAAAATTAGCCGGAGAGATATTTCTATTCTAGGCATTTCAGTCTTTACCCTTGATCATTTACTAAACCACTCTCACTTTAGACACCTACTGGCTTTGAAACCCAAAACTCTGCTCACCATTTCTCAGAGTATATCATCTTTGGAGAAAGTTCTACATATCCTCATTTCTTCTAGAAAAAAAGTAGAACCTGTAACTGTCAAGTTAGAATGAATTATGATAATGTAACAAACCAACTCTAAAATTCCATTGAGTTATCAAAACAGGAGTTTGATTTGTTTTGCTCTAAAACATACTTATCACAAGCAAATGAAGTACTCTGTTCAGATGGTTCTCAGGTACTCAGGCCAAAGTACCACACAAGTACTGACACCAGGTGGACTGAAGCCATGCACTTGAGACTAAACAGGCCCTTGAGGCCATGCACTCTCAGAGGGAAGACGAAATAGAAGGGATCATCACCACTGTTACATCCCTAACCAGGAGTGAGCATCACCTCATCTTTGCTCCAAGTCTATCTGCTGTAACTGGTCCCACAGGACCAGGAAATGTTGTCTTTTCTATGCACGGAAATAAAGACTGAAAATGCCTGTTAACACAAATACGCCCACAGATACACGTCATCACTCTCTACAGCTTTTATGCTTCATGAAAAGGGAAGGTAACCAGAACGGTTGAACATAAAAGAAATGCATAAGCATGGTTACCCAATGGGCTCCAAACAGAATTAAAATAGTTACTGTAAGCTTGATATAGATACCATCTATATCTATATCAAGATGAATGTAAATTCTTCTCTTCATTCCTTACTCTTAATTTTTTAAAGGAATCTTTAATGGTTTTACTTCAAGAAGAAGAAGAACAAGAAGCAGAAAGAGGAGGAGAAGGAGAAGAAAAAGAGACACCTTTTTTGAACCATGCCTTATCCTCTACTCCATGTGCTCACATTTTTATGATAGCTTTTTAGTTCCTCAAGGAGGCAATGGCATCCCAGGCCCACACCAGGAGACACAACTTTGCTTCGTGTATCACCTATCTGAAGAGAAGAAGTCACCAATCCTATTGGATACAAAGGCCTGAGGAAAATAACAGTGAAGGAACAGTGTCTCTTGGCAGGAGAAAACACTGGCCAGAACAGAGGACCGAGATAACACAGTCTTAGACCCAGCCTTGTTGCTCAGCCACTCTGCCACTTTTGTAAGAACAAAGACAAAATGGGAGTAACTCTTCACCCTTGCAACAGTTACTGGAGGCCCTCCAACTAGACTTTTCCTGAGGCAAGAAAATAAATACTCACCCAGCACGTCCTGAGAGCTGCTCTGTTCCAGGCACAGTCCTAAGCACATTGCATGTCTACAGTTCTCCAAAGCAGGTTACAAAGCCAGAATCTGTAGATGATGCAAAAACACTAGAAGATTTATTTTTGTGTACTTGGTACTCCTTGATTTCATTTTCTATGTGTTTGGTCAGTTATATGACATATAGTAATGGTATCTATATTAAATATGTACTGTACTCGTGCATGTATGCTGAGAGCACACAGTTGTTTGCTTTGGTCCTTTAATTGGTAAGACAGGATTGCTGCTGATTTACAGGAAAGGAAACTGGGGCTTAAGAAGGTTAAAATGACTTTGCCCAAAGTATCAAAGTTGGTAAATGGTAGAGCAAGAACTCTAAGCATCTGCTTCCGAAGTAGATAGCCTAGCCTGATCATTAAAGGAATTCCTTGTGTTCAAAGCCTGGTGCTTGAAGACTAAGCGCATTTGTGCCTGCAGAAATGGCAACCTCTCGGGTAGAAGGGACTGTACTTTGATCATCCTCCACACTGGATTAAGAGGAAAAGAAAGAGGGGACTGAAGCCAGACAGTCACTAGGTAGGAAATGGAAAGGAATTTTAAGACATGAAACTCAAAGGTAAATGTCACAACATTCCAATGGACACTTTATTCTTCACTCACTTCTTTAATGCCCCTCTATAGAACACACACACACACACACACACACACCGTCACAGACATCTGTCTTCATGTGAGCAAGTGGTGATAGAAGCCTTCTGATTCCTTGTGCCACGGCACTCAGGGGCATTCTGTGTGGACTGAGACTCTCAGAACATCATTTTTGCTCATTGAGCATTGAGGAGTACGAATCCCCATGTGGCCCTTAAAAGCTGTACCCATGAGAGAAGCATTTTACATTGTTTAAAATGCTTACAGTTGTGTATGACTGGCATCTTCAATTTTTTACCTAGTCATACGTGATTGTTGTCAGCACTAAGTTCAGATGCACCCACTCCATAGGGCATCCATAATAGATGGCTTTGAATCTCCAGAAACTGGATGTTTGGGGAGGGGGCCCTGAACAACTCTATATTGCACACCTGTTTTTCATAGGAGGTGTTATAGAATTCTTTAGCTAAGACCAAGTTTCTCTGGGTGTCTCTGAGGGAGTGATAAAGATTTAATTCTTAAATCACTATCAAACCCCTTTTTGTGTGGCCTTTGCATACGTGCTCAAACAATGGCACTGTTTTCATGCAAATTTCTTTTCAAGGAGACTCCTGCTTTGAGAAAGCCCTGTAACAGTAGCTGAGTCACATAAAGGACATGTTATTGCCTCCTGCTGAAGACTCTTTGTGTTAACAGTGATCTGAGAGTGGTATGCCTGCACCCTATTAAGCGATGTATGGTTCAAAATATGAAAAGAGAGAGATGGCCTTCATGTTTTAGTTAATTACTTCTGCCTAGGATGCTCCCTAGACCTTCTTGCAGTCCCAGGATCTGGAGAAGAACCCTCCTCCCAGCCTCAATGTCTTAGCACTCCATGTAACTGCTGGGTTGACTTGGGGTGGGGATGGGGGAGTGTGCCATTCCCCAATAGAGGCTAGATTTCAATGAGAAATTTTCCTTTGCTTCAGACACCTGATTCTTGCCACCATGACAGCTTGGAGCAGAGAAAGCAAAACCTGGAGTGACTATGTGGAGAGGTGGTGTTTGTCAGGGCTACAGAAATAGAACAGGCTCCACCAGGAACAAGGCACTCCCGCCTCTGAGGGCTCACTGTGATAAAGAGACAATCCAGCCTGGTTGAGAACTTTTACCCCAGATGCTTCCCTTAGAAAAGGACAGTCAGTGAAGATTTTCTCGCCCTCTCCCTCCACCCCCATCCTTGTTTCTCAAGGATCCCTGAGCTTGCTCTCTAAATCCTGAATATACCTAGACAGTTGGGTTGACTGTGCTAGGGTATTTTGGAGGGGAACAGTGGGGGAGGGAGGGTTTCTCAAACTCCATATCCATTTGCAAGGGACTCTGTTCATGAATATGTCTGAGTTTATAAAAAAAAAAGGGGGGGCTCCCATGAGCCCACGTTCTCAAGGCCCAGGGCATGGAAATACCAGAAATGATGGCAGAGTTTCAGCAGTCACGGTGCCTGTTAATTCTATCATTTGCTGGGAAAGGACAGCTTTTGTAAGCCTAGGTGCACCGCTCACTGGGCTGTGTATTTTTATGACACTGACTGCTAACCCCACTAGGAACAATACAAGGATGTTGGTTTTGGGTAAATGTTACCGGAGAAGAAATACTTCCACTGGGAAAAGACATGTATGTTCATTACCGCACTGAGGTTTCTTGGGGTTGCTTGCTTGTTTGTTTGTTTGTTTGTTTGTTTTTTATCTAACACTGGCAGCCATCCTCCCTGACACTTTCTTATGCCTCCCAATATATCCACCCATCTCTTTTAGCCTATCTGTATTTTTTATTTTTATGTGTGTTTGTTGTTGTTGTTGTTGCTGCTGTTTTTGGTTTTGGTTTTTTTTGTGTGTGAATCTCTTTCTGAGGAGTCTGCTTGAGCACTTTGAAAAAGTAGAGTATTTTACAGGAGCTAGCAAACAGGCCTTCCGCCCCATTTCCAATGTCTCCACTTCCTTCCCAGACAAATGGTATATTCCCAGAGAAGCAATACAACAAGGCCAAGACATCTTCATGTTCTGTCAAAGTTAAGCTTCAACTACAGCCCGAGCCAGGCCCTGGACTTCCAAGGCCAGCCTGTCAAAACCCATCCACAGCTGTGACAGACCTGGGCTGAGGCGGGAAATGGAGGCATCAGAAGCCAAGCCTGCAGCTACACAGGACTGTGGCAGAGAGAAGCTGGGGCCCATAGAAACCCCAGCAGCAAGGGAAAAACAGATTGACTCTCAGTGACTCATTTAGCTCCTGGATTGGACAGATCTCTCCCCTGCTGGCGATTTGGCTCTGCATCAATAGTTCGGATACCGGGCTGAATAGCTTAAAATAATTAGAGGGAAAAAAATCTGAAAAACTGCTAACCATCCAACTCTTCACTCAGCGATGAAAGACACAGGACAAACGACATCTAGGTTATTAAATATGAAGTCACTGGATTTGCTGCACATTAGGTCCAAAAGCAGAGAACTGGATAAAACTCAAATTTATAAGTCAGCATAGATGGCCTGTTTGTCCTTGAGGCAATCCATGAGTTTTGGCTGGGCAGGCATTGTGACATGTGGAAATAATGGGGGGGGGCAATGTTTGATTTCACCCCCACTCAGCTTCCACTCCCTGGGGAGGAAAAATGAAAATGTCAATAAAGAGTGTGAATGTGAAGAGAAATGGAGTCTGGGCCCAGAGTTCAGCAGCTGGCAGCTCAAACTTTATATACTTTAGGCGGACAGGCGGCTGGGTTTCCTGTACTTTATATCCAACGTACAAAAACAGAAGCAACAGGCTCGTTCGGTATCAGTAAAGGTCAGTTAAAATTATAGAGACATCCTTTGGAGCAGATCCCCTGCCTTGTATTTGCATATTTATGAACTAGAGATTATGACAAGCCATTCCATTTATTAGAGTAGTGCTGCTATAGTTAATAGTCTGTCAGCATTTCCATTATAAACCCCGTTTTTCAGTGTTTTAATATCTCAGCTGTTAGAAAGCACATCAGGCTGAAAAGTGGTCTTCAGCCTCTCGGGCCCATGGCAGCCGAGCTGCTGCTGCTGCTGCTGCTGCTGGTGATGGGGCTTTGGAAGCCAACAAAGGCCTTTAAATCAAGCCAACCATCTCCACATTGGATGCTAACAGAAAATGGAAAACCAAGGATTTTGAGAAGGTTGGTTGAATTCTTCCCTTCTACTGCCCATAAATGATTCTCTCTCTCTCTTTCTCCCTCCCTCCCTTCTCTCTCTTCTCTCTCTCTCTCTCTCTCTCTCTCTCTCTCTCTCTCTCTCACCTCCTCATATCAATGAGGTTTTCATTCTTTAAAGAAAAGACTGAGTTTTTCTTAAGGCAAATATTCACAGTTTTGACTTGGCAAAGGAATTGGGGAGGGAATCAAAGTAAAGCAGAGAAGCTAAATCCATCCATCCATCCATTCATCCATCCATCCATCCATCCTTCCATCCATCCTTCCATCCATCCTTCCATCCATCCATCCATCCATCCTTCCATCCATCCTTCCATCCATCCTTCCATCCATCCATCCATCCATCTATCCTTCCATCCATCCATCCATCCATCCATCCACCCATCCATCCATCCTTCTATCCATACTTCCATCCATCCATCTATCCATCCTTCCAACCATCCTTCTATCCATCCATGCTGAATTGGCTCACACACTCAGAGACTAGCAAGTCTGAATCACAAGGTGAGCCAGCAGGCTGAAGACCTGGGGAAGATGTGATTACCACAATTCTGGTCTAAAGGTGGTTAGCAAAAATCCCTCTCCCTGGGGAGATTACTCTTTTAACACCTTCATCTGACTGGGTGAGGTCCATCTACTTTATAGAACAAATAAACATCAGTCATCTGCTTTTACCTCATTACCTATTATTGAAACAATACTCTCACACACATAAAAATAAAAACCTTTACAGCAACATCTAGGCATATTTGACTGAATACCTGAGTACTGTGGCCTGCTCAAACTGGCACACTAAACTATCACAAACACAAACAATGTCACATGTTAAGCACCTCCTATATATGAAGTTCCAATTTTGATATGATTTAAAAATTGATGACACAGTCCTTGTCTTCAGGGAACTTAGGGCTCACTGTCTCACTGGCACCAAGTTTGCATAACAAAATTACTACAATTTTCACAACAAAACACCAGAGTCCACTCTAGTTCCAACATCTGCTTTCCTTCCCCATCACTTTGGGCCATGTCCTAAAGGTTCATTGCAAGGTGTGATTCAGCTGTGGTCTCAGGAGATGGCCCTGGTATCAAGAGCAACTTGCCACTCAGAAGGAGGCCTGCTAATTCCAAACCAGATTCTAGAAATTTTGGCCTCCTAGGAAGCTGCCTCTTAACTCAGCACTAGAGGAAGCTCCTTGGGGATTTGAGGAGAAATTGGAAAATGAGTAAGAAAGTGGTTGGTTCCTTCTCATTAGTAAGCCATTCATTAAAGTTGACAATGATGATTAACCATCATATCTCTTGTCAAATTGACACCTAAGCATACGACTTCAACCATAATAGTGTCCTCCACTAGCTAACCTCCACAGGAAAGTTGACAGTTCCCTCACAGCTTGGGAAAGGTTTCAGTAATCTCCCACAGAAAAGAGCACACCCAGCCAAACCTCCATTAGAAGAGCAGAAGGAATCCCTCGTGCCTAATAACCATCCTCTGCTGCCTCCGACTTTGGGAACTGCATTAAATGTTAGCAGCAAATCACCTTGCCCTTTCATCCAGGTTGCTTCATTTTACTCATTCAAAATGTGTCATGCTCCTAGACACACAGAATAAGCTTTCCAAGCCCTCCTAGAAACATAACCCACTGCATTACTCAATTCACCTCATTGCAAATGTGAAATGTAAACATAAATGGACACATTACAGGTGCTGCAACCATTGCTCATTGGCAGGGGGAAACATAGAAAATACTGTTGTATAAGAAAGCCAGAATGTGTCAATTCAGTCTTGGACAGAGGGTGGCCTGACCTAATGTCCTATCAAGAGCGGCCCCATTTACCATCTAAGGTATCATGGCTCTCAGTGCCTCTGAGCTTGGCTCGGTTTTACTTCCGCCCTTTAGATTCCCCATGACATGAACGGGACTTACGTAATGTCTTTCAGCAACATCATTGACTAGGAAGAACAATTACGTAATAAGACACACACATCAGGATATGTGTAATTGTGCAATCACGGCATGCCTCACTGTGCTAGGCTGGGCGCCAATAACCACCTAGTCATGCTATTATACAAGAACATATGCCCTAGAGGCATGTGGAAATTATTCTGAGGGTTTCTAAAGGAAGCTTGACTGACAAAAAGACGATATAGAGAACTTCAGTATAAAAAACAATAAAATACTTTTTGAAAGTCTGATAGTAATCCAAAAGTAACAGAAAAATGGCATGTAAGGTAACAAAACCCACATTGTATAATAAAGGAATTGTGCTATGATTCACTCTGTCACTACAAGGTTTAAGGTGACAATATCAGCAAGAAAAAAAAATACAGACACCAGAATTCAGGTGACATGTTGTTCTATTTGTTGCTGGCTTGAGTTCTAACAAGACTAGAGTCGTTTCTCAACCAATAAAATAAAATTATCAGCTCCTTTAGCATTTGCATTCCCCAACAGAGACACCCAAAGACTTTTCAAACTTTATATATTTGAAGGTTCCTTTCTGTTTTTCAGAAAATTGTTAAATAAAATAAATAAATAAATTCAAGACGGACATACTGATACACACCCTATTTCTAGTGACTGGGGGGGGGGGACTAAAGCAGGAGAGCTGTGAGTTCAAGGCCAGCCTGAACAACATAGCATGACTTCACCATAGTCATCAGCTTCATCATCACCATCTCAGAAACATGAAAGAAATATATGCGTGTGTATACATGTACACATATGCACATATATACATATATCCTTCCAAGACCCATCCCCAGTGACCCATTTCTTACAGCTAGCCACTTTCCAAAATTTCTAACACCTCCCAAAATAATCCCACGATCTGGGGACCAGATATTCAATACATGAGCATGTGATAGGCATTTCATATACAAATCAGAACACACAGTAAGGCAGTGAGAGACAAGAACTGAGATATTAGTGGTATCTTCTCAGTTCATAAAGTATTAGCTTATTTCTTAGATGGGATGTCTCCACGCTATAATGAATGAAAGTTATCGTATCACATGTGTAACATACTTCAAAGCTACAGCAGATCAACTAAGGCTCAAGAAAGTGGCTTTGTCGCTATTCAACTGAATTGCAACCCCTCCATTCATATGTTGAAGTCCTAACATCTCGGAATCTAACTGTATTAGGAGATGAAATCTCTAAGAGGCAGTTAGTTATGAGAGGTTATAGAGTGTGCCCTAATCTAATATGACTGACGTCTTTATAAAAAGAGGAAATTTGGATACACAGAGAGACACCAGACAGGGCTGACCACGTGAGATATCACCTGTACTGAAGATGGAAGGGTAGCCATCAATCATCAAGCTAAAGAGGCAGCTCAGAAGAAACAGAACAGGCAAGACCTTGATTTTGGACTTGTAGCTCCAGAACGGCAACAGAGTACATGTGTGCTGTCGAAGCCACCCAATCTGTGTCACTCGTGGTGGCAGCTCACAAACAATTCCTAAGCTATTCACTCAACAGACAGTTCTGACCACTGCTGAGTGAGAACAATGAGAACAGGGTGGTAAGGCAAGGCCCATGTTGTTCAACAGCTTAAAATGGCCAAGCAGTCATTTTGAACAAGCATGAATAGGAAAGGCGCCAAGCTGATGTTAGGTTTGAATCCGGTATGTGTGTGTCATTTCAAATAAGCCAATTTAAAACATTTTTGGAAATCTCAAAGGATAGCTGCGGAGTGTCTGAGTCACCTTAAAAACCAAGAGTATTCCATGAGTCAACAAATAGCCTCAAATAATAACTCAGTTTAAACTGCTAACTTTAAGCAAGAGAAAATAGAGGAGAAACCCTGCTGAGCTACACTGAAGTCAATGCCTTCAGAATTGCTGGCACCTCTCCATAGACTGCTGCCGTCGGCTGACACCTGCTTCACTTGTACATGGTGTCTTCCACCTCCTAGTTAGCAATGCCCCGGAAGTTACTTGGACAGAGTGTCTACATCACAGAGTTTGTGAAGGAAGGGCTACACATCAAGCCCTCCTCCCCGCAAGCCTGTGGTTAAACCTTTACCAGCATACATACCACCAGTCAGGGGGAGTCCTTGTCAATAGGGCAGCTTCATAGGGCATTTAGAGGATCAATTCAAGACAGGAAATGTTACATGGGTAAAGAGGTTATGAAAGTATAGGGTGGGAAAAATAAAGGAATGATTTCTAATCTATTAAAGCAGAGCTGAGGTCCTCAAACCTTGGCTGGCATCCAAACTCCAGCAATGCAGTGCAGGGCCATGGATGTTAATTTCTAGCTAGTTCCCATGCAGAATGGCTATTGCTCTCACCACGGGGGCCAGAGCTTGTGCTAGCCACCTGGTTGAGCTACAGGGTGGGGGTTGCCTAGCAGGTATGGCTAATTCCATGGGATTGGCAGTTCTTGGAAGAGGAAATCAATTGCCATGTATAAACAATGTTTAAGCTGAAGTCTAGTGAAATGCTCCCTGGAGAACCACAACCTTCTCGCTGCCTGGGAAACATCGCTACCCAACACAGTCCTCAGCATGAACAAACTGCATGCTGAGTACCTTCATCCAGCCCTGCATGAGTGGCCATGCACCTGCATGGAAGGCATTTTGACTAATTTGTGTGGTCTATCAGAAGACACACTCTTCAGGCCCACAGTGAATTCTTTGTAAGACAGGCCCCCGTTAGGACTAAGAGAGTTGTTATTCTTATTTGAATATCACAAGCTGACTTAGTTAGAGTTACTATTGCTGTGATGGAACACCATGATCAAAAGCAAGTTGAAGAGGACAGGGTTTATTTGACTTATATTTCCACACCCATAGTCCATCACTGCAGGAAGTCAGGACAGGAACTCAAACAGGATGAGAACTTGGAGACAGGAACTGATGCAGAGACCATGGAGGGGTGCTGCTTACTGACTTGCTCCTCATGGCTTGCTCAGCTTGCTTTTATATAGAACCCAGGACCACCAACCCAGAGGTAGCTGTATCCACAATGGCTAGGCCCTCCCACATCAATCACTAATTAAGAAAATGCCCTACAAGCTTCCCCACAGCCTGGTCTTATGGAGGCATTTTCTCAGTTGGGGTTTCTCACTCTCAGACGACTCTAGCCAGTGTCAAGTGGACACTGAATTAGCAAGCACAATTACCCCCTTGTCAATTTGACACACTTTTTAAGCTATATCCTTCCATTTATTTAATTCATCCTCCAAATTTCAGACTAATAAATATCACAAATATAAAGTATGCTACAAACTTAAAAGTCCCACAGTCTTTGCCAGTTAAAACACTTTAAAAGTTCAGTCACTATAAAAACCCAAATTCTCATTTAAATCCAAAATCTCTTTTAAAAATGCAAAGTCTCTCATCTGTGGTTTCCTATAAAAATCAAAAATAAGCTAAATACTTTCTTAGTTCAAGAGGGAAGAACCAGGGCACAATCACAATCTGAACAGAGCAAAGCCACACTCCAACAGTGTAAACGATTCTATGTCCAGTATCTGAGATTTACCCATCATCTTTTGGGCTCCTCTGAGGGGCTTGGGTCGCTTCTCCAGCTCTGCCCTCTGCAGCACACACAGCTTGTCTTCTAGGCTCCGGCTGACTCCACTCCACTGCTGCTGCTGCTCTTGGTGGTCATCCATGGTACTGGCATCTCCAAAATGCTGGGGTCTTCTGCAGCTGGGCTGCACTTTCATCAGTAGCATCTCCTGAGCTCTCTTCATGGTGCAAAGCCTCAACTTCTCTCCATGACCCCTTCATTCCCGGGGCCTCAACTGCCGCTGAGGCTGAACCTTCAACAGTGGCCTCACCTGGCCTCTTACAGTGCCAAGCCTCAGTTTCTCTCCAAGACCCATTTGTGCTTTCAAATCTAGTACCACCTGGGAAACTCTTCCACATGCCCAAGTTTAGCTGCCAGCATGAGGTACAACCTTGGCCACTTCTGAACACAGCTTGCATGTGCTGACTCTGAGGAAACACTTCCCAGATTTCACCTCAGTGATGCTGGTCTCTTCTTAAGCACAGCTGATTCTTCAGCCCCAGCTGACCAGCATCCAATGTCCCAGTAAAGCAAAGGTTTTACTTAGTATTCTGGTCTTTTATTAATTGCAGCTAATTCTGCAGCTCCAGCTGACCAGACACCCACAGATTGTTCACACAAAAGGCCTGGTGGAATCTTTGCTTCCCTCTGAAACCTCACAAGTCAGACCTCCATTGTCTGCCCTGCTCTTGACATTCTTATCCCCCAAGCTCCTACAGAACAGCCTAGTGAGCTCTCAACGGTCAGTGGCTCTTCTAGCCCAAAGTTCCAAAGTCCTTCCACAGTACCCCCTACATCAACATATCTCAGCAACACCCCATTATCCTGATATCGACTTCTGTATTAGTTTGGGTTACTGTTGCTATAATGAAATACCATGACCAAAACGGGAAGAAAGGCTTTCTTTGGCTTATGCTTCCACACCCATAGTCCATCACTGAAGGACATCAGAACAAGAACTCTAACACGGTGAAAACCTGGAGACAGGAGATGACATAGAGGCCATGGAGGGGTGCTGCTTACTGATTTGCTCCCCATGGCTTGCTCAGCCTGCTTTCTTATAGAAACCAGGACCACCTGCCAGGGGTGACCCCACCCAGAATGGGCTGGGCCCTCTCTCATCCATCACTAATAAGGAAAATATTCTACAGGCTTGCTTACAGCCCAGTATGGAGGCATTCTCAACTGGGGTTCCCTCCTCTCAGATGGCTGTAGCTTGTATCAAGTTGACATAAAGTTAACCAGCACACAAGGTAAATCATGTCCCCTGAAATAAAATCTTCAAAGTCACTGAGACAAAGACAATGTGATAACAACAGTTAGGATGGGTCTGCACGGATATTCGCCCAAAAAAATACCACAAGGGACAAATTTACTCCATTGAGTTTATATTTCTCACCCTCTGTAATATCCAAGACCTGAAACTTGGTTGTGAATGAAATCTCAAGTTACATTAAAAAAAAAAAAAAAAAAAAAAAAAAAAACAGGTTAAAACTGAGTACAAGCTGAAGTCTGGCTCATCCATATCTATGCAGTTACTGAACACCAGTGATACTCTGGCGGAAATGAAAAAAACATTGATGATTAATAGGGAAGTACCCAAAGAAGTGATTTTTGGGCAAACAAAACACTAATGAGATTGAGAATAACTTCCATTGACAAAGCATGTACTTGTTGGGCGTCCATGAAGAATGTGCTAGACATGAACTTGACTGAACCTAAGAAGAGTTCCTGCTTGTTGGGTTAGATCCCAGCACCCCTCTAAATCCCTGTGTCAAATGCTGCTCTGCTTTTCCTAATTGGTCTGGGTAAACCCCCTTGTGTACTGTGCTGTGGTCCTGGATTGCTCAAGAAATGTTGAGGCTCTAATTCTGCAAAGTCTTGTGCTTACCCCGACCTCTGTGAGTTTAGCCAAAAGGAAATAAAAGAAGAGCTATTGACTGCAAAGGAAAGCTGTGGAGCCACAGGGGAGCTGCGAGCTCACCAGTGTCAGTGCTGCAGAGGCTGCGTGGCCCTTGCTCTTTGTAAAAGTGGAGTCCCAGTGTTAGCACGTTAGTTATACATTAAAATAATAGCATGATACTAATTCTTACCAAATTGACAAAAATAAAGTAAGAACATAAGATTGGATACGGAAATGGTTAAATGGTTGAGTTATAAAATAGAGTTGTGGAAGTATAAACTGATACAAACATTGTGGAGGCTAAGTGTTGGAACCAGAATTTAACAGAATTCCAGCGCTTCTGGTGCATGAGGCGACAGTGTGCACGAGCTACCCACACGCACTAGACTCTGAGAACTTGGGTTCTTCCTCTGGCCTTCCTACTTACCAACATGAGACTGCAAGAAAGTTACTTAGATCTCTGAGTTTATAATTAAAAAATGGAATACTTACAGCATCTATACCTTGAGGGTTGTCATGGGAATATTTATAAATGTCATGGGAATGTTTATGATGGGAACTTTCTTAGAGCAAGCATCATACAATCTCAAACCCTGATTCATGAAAAAAGTCTACTGAACCTTGAGCCAAATATACAAGTTCAATGCAAACCAGCTTCTCACAGCACACGCATGGAAACTAATTCTAGATAATCATTGCTAAGAAAATATGTAGGTGAATAATGGTATATCTATGTAACTGGACAGGTTATAGAATGTTGGAGAGTTTTGTGTAACCCATGATCAACATATTGCTAACCCATGAACAACATATTGCTGAGCATAAGAACAAATTAGTGATATGTCCAGTATGATTTCCATTATTATGAAAGCGAACAATAAATGTATGAGTGTGTAACTGAGAGTGTGTTTATGTGTATATATATGTGTATGTATGTATGCATGTGTACATGTATGTATGTGTGTGTGTGTATGCATTTATGTGTGTGTGTGTATGTGTGTTTTGTATGTATGTTTATGTGCATGTGTATGTGTGTGTGAGTGTGTGTATGTGTGGGTATGAGTATGTGTATGTGTGTGCATGAGTGTGTATTGTGTGAGTGTGTGTGTATGCGTGTGAGTGTGTGCATGAGTGTATGGGTGTGTGTGAGTGTGTGTATGTGAGTGTGTGTGACTGTGTGTATGTATGTATGTGTGTGTGAGTGTGTGTCTGTGTGTGTGTACTGAAATAGTAATCACACCTGAACAGTAAAATTGGAACTCGAGAGAAGTGTTTTTCAGTTGTTAATCTTCTATTGTTTGAACCTTTGAAAATAAACGTGAATTACTTTTATAATTAAAAAGATTTTTCAAGAGTTAGTCTGAACACTATTCAGATTTAAATAATTATTCTCTCTTTCTCCCCCCTTAGGATTCAGTTACAGCCAAGAGGTGGATGCTGTTATCATTGACTTAGATGACCAACCAGGAAATGAGATTGTATGAAGAATCCATTTAATTAACTGTTTTAGCCACTGAGATCTATGCGAGCATAAAATGTGAAAACACTTAGGAAATCAGCCTGTGTTGTACAGCAAATAGGGGGTAATGAGATTCGGTCAGTCTGTCAGAATCAAGGCCTACCCGATGCTCAAGAAAAACAGGACTGAAATATTTCAAATGTGAGGTTATATTAAAAACCACAGTTTCAAACTGTGAAGCCAAACAAGCTGGTGGTTGCAGTTTATTGTCTTAGGGAAAGAACAGAGCAGGACTTGATAGAGACCCAAACTAGAGTTAGCCTTCTCAGCCGCCGCTGCTTCCACCTAATGCTTTGATTGCCAAATTATCTTCAAAGACATTGCCTGACAGCAGACTGCAGCAATGGAAGCACCCCTGTGCTAATCCATGGAACTCAGAGACTTAGAATTGAAAGACGCAGAGCTCGCCTGACAGGTGTGAGACCCTGGGTTTGATCTCCAGCACTGCAAAAATGAAGGAATACATAAATAATAAAATAAAGTTGAAAGAGTCCTTGGAAACCATCCAGGTCAATGTTCTCATCTCACAGAAGAGAACACTGCATTCTCAAAGGGTCCTAGGATTCCGTAAAAACAAAACCAAGACCAAGGTCAACACGAGGGCTCAGTGGGGGACAGTGCGAGCCTGGCAAGTCTGACAGCCTCAGTTCAATCCCTGAAACTCACAGGAGAAGGAGAGAAGCATCTCCGACAGGTGTCCTCTGACCTTTGCATTCGCAGACACACATACACACACCATCATCATCACCATCACCATCATCACCACCATCATCATCACCACCATCATCATCACCATTATCATCATCACCATCATCAGTACCATCATCATCACCATCATCACCATCATTATCATCAATTAAATAAAGAAAAGGAAAGGAAAGCAAAAAGAAAAGCAACCTACAGCTCAGGTCACCTGGACACTAGTACAACAGACTTTTTAGTGTTCTACTTTACCTGCACTATATTTATTCATTTATCTATCTATCTATCTATCTATCTATCTATCTATCTATCTATCTATCTATTTATCGTGAGATAGAGTCTCACTGTGTAGCCCTGGCTTGCCTGGAAATCACTATGTAGACCAAGCTGGCCTGAAACTCTTAGAGACCTGCCTGGCTCTGCCTCTTCCTCTTAAGTGCTAGGAATAAAGGTGAGTGCCACCATGCTCTACTCTTACACTTTTTATGCTTTGATATAATGCTTTTAAACATGCACGTGGTAAGATCAAACATATCCTAGGGCTGGAGAGAGCTGGCTCACAGAATGAGAATGGTTGTTGCTCTTCCAGGGGACCAGAGTTTGGTTCCCAGCGCTCCCATCAGGCAGCTGACAACCACTTGTAACTCTAGCTCCAACACCTTTTTCTGGCCTCTTTAGGCACACCACACATGTGACATATATTCACATAGACACATCAATAAAAACAAATCTTAAAAAAATAAACACCTACTATAACCTACAAAATATATCACAGCAAAGCACACATACGTTCCCAATGACACATTGCTCTCTGATCCCTGCACCCCATGTCCTAGCTCTTCTCAAATATAACCACCACTCCCACTTTCTCTGGGAGTTCTTCAGAAACACTTGAAGTTCTAAGCAAGTGTGCAGGAATGTTTGTGTGCATGTGTAAAGTACATCATAGACTCTATCAAGCTTCTTGTTCATTTCATTTTCTCTTAAATATACCATTGAAACCACTCCATACATCCAAAAATCTCTCTCCCACTTCTTTTAATGGTTTACTTAATACTGCATACAATGTCAGAATTACTTAATCAGTCCCCTGTTGGTGAATATTTAGGCCATTTACAATCTCTTGAACCACAAACATGCTTCCATCAATATCCCTACACACACAATTTTGAGTACTTGGGCAGTTGTTTCAGGATGTACATCAGATAAGTTCTTTTTGTGTGTGAAATGATTTAGCTTCAGAGTATTTACATGCTTATTATTGTAAACACAACCAAAATTTTCTCCAAACGTACGTACTATTTATACTTCTACTAATAACGTGTGGAAGCTTAGCATTGTGGTGGTATTGTGTTCCCCAAAATATTGTGTACCCTAATAAACTTATCTGGGGTCAGAGAACAGAAAAGCCACTAGATACTTAGGCTAGAAAATGTTAGCACACGCCTTTAATCCTAGCATTCCAGAGGCAAAAATCCATCTGTTCAAGGATACAGCCAAGCATGGTGACTCACGCCTTTAATCCCAAGAAGTGAGCCTTTAATCCTAGGAAGTGATGACAGAAGGCAGAAAGGTATATAAGGCGTGAAGACCAGGAACTAGAAGCATTTAGCCTGGTTAAGCATTTGGCCTGGTTAAGCATTCAGGCTTTCGAGCAGCAGTTCAGCTGAGACCCAGTTCAGCTGAGACTCAGGCCTCCAGTCTGAGGAAACAAGACCAGCTGAGGATCCGGTGAGGTGAGGTACCTGTGGCTTGTTCTGGTTCTCTGATCTTCCAGTTCACCCCAATACCTGGCTCAGGTTTGATTTTATTAGTAAGACTCTTTAAGATTCATGCTACATAGCATTGTACATAAAGTATTCATTTTCTCAAGTTTCATGTGTATGTGATTTCCTCACCTAGTAAACGATAAAGGCCTTGAAGACAGACAACACAAGTTGAACAGGTTGACTCTAACATCCATGGCCATTTACACAGTCACTCACTGAGCAAATACAGACTTACCAGACTGTGCTAAAGACTACAATCTAAAAATAGACTCCTACTTCCTGTAAGCGTAGGCTAGATATCTCAGATTAAACTCCCAATGTGAAAACATAAAGTTGAGAAAAACACATTTTTAACTCTCAACCTTCTAAAAGTACCAAAGAGTTCACCAAGGAATGAAAAACAGCCCATTCAAAATCTGAAAGAAAACAGAAATCCTGTGTTTAAATCTCTTTTTCCCTAATGGAGCATATGCCTAACTGGAAGAAAAAAATTGTGAAACTGCTTTTGCTTGGGGAGCCCAGGGAACAAGATTCAAAGCTCACAGTCCACCAAGGGTTAGTACTCAGATGGACCACTTATCAGCTTAAGGTAGAATCCAGCAACTTTTTCACTGAAGGATGAGAGTAAAGGAAAGTAATCCACCCTTTGAAAGGCACACAGACAGCTTCTATAAGCCAGCTCTCAGGAATCCTCAGCTGCCTACATCAAGCCAGTCCTACACTAGTGGCTCTCCAGACACCTAGAGGAATCTCATTAAAGTGTTCTGACAGGAGACAGTATCATCCTGGGTTCCATGGGATTCCTTAAAGTGATTTCTCAGATGACACACAAAGAAAAGGATATTCATGGGAAACAGCAAGAACCAACCAAGCAAGAACCATGATCAAGAACCCTTCAAAACAATAAGACAGTATGGAGACAGATAAAATTTAACTGCTTAAACTTACCAAATATCAACTTGAAGACAATTCTGTTTATCAAATCAAAGAAAAGCCTAAAAATTACAAGAAGATACTTGCATGGTAAAGAGTAATGACATTTCCAAAAGAAAAAATAATAAATTAAGAATTGATTAAATGAGTTTAATCCAAATACACAATTGAAGAAAGAAATATTGGACAGGAAAATCAGCAGGAACAAACTTGTAATGCAACACAAAGAGACAGAAATATCAGAGAAGACAGGAGACAAGGGGCTCATGGAGAAATCTAACACACATTCCATTGTAGAAACAAAAGAGAAAGAAATGGTGGAAGAAAATATTTACTTTCTCATGGATAAAATGACTGAAAATTATCCAGAGTTATGAGTGTCCCAAAGAAAAGGAAGAAAGAAAAACAGAAGGGGAGAAGGAAAGTATGGGTCACTCAAGACACATGGTTACTCTATAGAAAACTGAAGAAAAAGTTACAATGTTACAAACAGCTAAAGAAAACTATTTACTTCCTCAAGGAGCAATTGACCTATAAAGCACAAAAATGGAAACTAAAGGAAGTGGGTACATATCTGCAGCATTCTTATGGAAACACAAACTGTCGTCGAATTCTATACCCACAACAATATCCTTCCAGAAAATAGGTAAAATATAACATTTATACATTCAGAAACAAAATCTGAAGTATTTTTTTAGCTAAGATCAGAGATGTAAGAAGGACTGATTATGAACTAAATACATGAAATACATGGGTAAACATAAGTATGATTTTAAAATCTGTAACATGAACTCCTACAGAGTTCTAAATTACACAGCACTAAGTCTATGGCAGCTACACATCACCAACTGTGAGTTGGAGGCGGTGTATTGAAGTAGAAATGCAGTTAAAGCATTCTGAGGTGCTTTCAATCACTCCACACAAGAGTAAATAGTATTGATTAGCACTGGACTTTGTTAAGCAAAGGGTGGAATGCTCTATAGTGTCTAGGGTAACTGCTAAAGGAATAGAAAAGAGTATATGGTTAATAAACCAACAAGGAGGAGGTAATAGAGGGTAATGTGAAAAGAAACTAGTTCAGAAAAGCCCAGAAGGATAAAAAGGAGCACAGAGTTGGTAGATCAAAATATGTCATTACCACAGTCATTTTGCTGCAAGGACATGATATGGCCCTCAAGTTGCTACCTAAATAATTGTGTTTATATACAGATTATTGCTACCATTGGCTTTTGACAGAAAAGCATTTTTGCAATTAGCTGTGGTAACTGCAGAGACTCATCACTGGTCAAAGTGCCGAAAATAAGAGGGATTATGGAATGCTCTGGCATAAAGAAGACTTCTTTATTACACCATCTAAAGTTCAATAAATACTGCAAAAGATGAGGTAGAAAGAATGTAAGAGCTAAAGGAAGGAATAAAGTGAGATAATATGTCATCTTTAGAACATGGCATCACTGTTGCACTCTTAATCCCACAGCGATTGAAATTATGTGCACAAGACCTGTGTGAGACCAGGCCTGTCAACACAATGTCAAGAGAGATAGACAGGCCCCTGAGTCCTTAACCCTCCAGGACCCAGGACCAATAAGCAAACAATGATAGCTGCTGGGAAGGGAACCACAAGACCACACCTCTCCATGAGTACTTACAGGAACTTAATGGTTACTGAGAGAGACAGATTTTGTTCAGTGGTGTAGTTACTGGTAAGGGGCCCATACTCCTGTAAAAAGTCCTTCATCCAGGATCCTGTAAGCAAACCTAATGCAACTCATTGAATCATCAAAAATAAAATACATAAATAAATAAATAAATAAATAAATAAATAAATAAATAAGTAAATAAATAAGCAAATGAAAGTAGAAGACAGACTAGATGAGAAGAGGAAAGGGATCAGCAGAACAGAAACAGGAGATAGCAGTAGGTGATAAACATGATAAAAATATAGTTCACATATGTATTAAAAAGCCATAATGAAGCACATTATTATGCATAACTATCATATACTAAGAAAAAATCTTGAAATAAGATAGCTAACTTTTAAAACAAATATATCAGTCATTATATTAAGTGTAAATGGCTTAAATACTACAGTTAAAACACAATGATCATCATAGATACTAAAAAAGTAAGTTGAATTAAATGTCATCTATAGGAGATATGCTTAAAATATAAAATACAGAAACATTGCATATTAGATTTAAAAACACTAAAATAAAGGGTCACTATGCTACTATCAGACAAAATATTTTTTTCAGTAGTGACATTCACAAAAATATCATGCTAAGAAATAAAAGAAAAAACACAACTATAAATAAGACGGGGATCCTTGACCATAGTAATTTTAACAGAATGAGGTAAGTCCTGGGAGAGGATTATAAAATGATTTGCTGATACAGAAATAGAGACAAAATAGTCCATCAGTTGTGCATGGTAGTTAAGGATGACTGCTTAGAGGAGGTGGCATTTTATCAGATTTGGATGAATTAACTTACCAAGTAGTTCTGAGTAAAGGGATGATATTCTATGTAATAAACACAATATGTATAAAGTATGCATCATAAATATTCATAAAAAATACTAAGAATAGTGAGGACCAAGGAAGCAAGGTGCCTTATCTATGCTGTGGTTGATGGCAATAGTAGATGCTACGGTTTACTGCATGGATCCCTACTTCCTTCCACAAGACATTTATTTTCCCAATTGTGTCCAATGTAGCTGAGGGTTCATAATGAGGCCCTCTGCCGGAAGTTCTCTCACAGACCGGAAAGTATGGCTTTGCTTAGGATATCTCTGGAGGGAGCAAACTTCTGTAATAACTTACCAATGCAATGACTCAAAGGCCTGGCCCCTTTGTCACAACTTGAGTCAGTTAAGAAGGGAACGCCTTGCTGCAGAGTTCCCAGGGGCGTCTGCCAAGGCCCATATGAAAGCAATACCCCAGTGTGCTTTCTTCTTCTATTCAACCCCTTGTCCTTTGATCTCATGGGTGCTAAAAGCACATCCCAGGGAACCTTCACACAGCAATCTCCACATAGAGTCTGTTTCCCAGGACATGTAACCTACCACAGTGGCCAATGTGAGATAAAAATGTGAGGCTACTGACTCACTCCTACCTGTGTTCCCCCACACCTGGCTGTGGGCAGAACTGAAAGCAGAGGGCTAGCTTTCGGCTGCTACATTCCCATTTTGCTTGCTTGCGATCTTATTTCTTTATTCTTCCTCCTGCTGAGGAAGAGACTACCCATACAATCATGCTCTCCAGATGATTCAGAACCACAGCTAGGAAGCAACCTCCTCACTGAGTATCTCTAGGCTGCAAGATACTTTTCCCCTACACCATGAGATCTGAGCCTCAAGGTGATTAAAAGGTCAGTCAAGGTACCCACATCTACTCATCACTCCATTCCAGTTGCTGTTTTATATGTTTTAGGAGTAGAAAGATATTCATAGTGGTCTAAAGCAAACAGTAGAGAATTATAAAGAGAGAGATTGAGATTGCATGCTAACACCCATTGAGCCTGGCTCACCTAGAATGTGGTTGGATATTCTAACAGCTCTCAGCCTCCTCCTCCTGCTCTCAGCCTCCAGGCTGCTCTACAGTGAAGTCTTAATATTGTTCTTATTTCTTGATGAACCCAAGTCCCCAATGATTCATATCACTGAAACCTGTTATCCAAAGATCTTTCTCTGTTGAGATTTGAATCCATGGATAGATTTGGAAAGGTTCAAATCACTGAGTGGAAAGGATTCTTTTGGTTTATGTATTTATTTTCTTTTCATTTTTCCTTTTCTATTTTCTTTTTCTTTCTTTCTTTTTTTTTTTTTAGATAGAGACTCAATATGTAGCCAAGAATGATCTTGAACTTGTGGTAATCCTCCTGCCTCAGCCTCTTGAATGCTTGGATTACAGGTACAGATTAGCCTGACAACAAAATATCAGCACCTTCCATTTCCTTTTCCTCTACAACATTGTCCCTTTACTCCCCCATTAGAGCAGGGAGGGATAGGGCTGAGACTCTGAGGCCAGCCTCAGGCCCATTTGTGTGTGGCAAAGTTAATAAAATGAAAACCAAAGGCATCTTGCAGGGCAGAGCCTGGGCACTCTGCCAGAGCAGCTGGCAACTCTGGCAGGGCATTTTGATGCAAATGCCCAGCTGGGCCCACTCGTTCCTTATTTACCTCACAGGGCTATCCTCCGGTGTCTGTTCTCTGTAACTGGAACACATAGAGACCATCACCATGCGACAGTGACAATGTGCCAGACTGGGGATCCAGGATGAGAGAACACTGTCCAGGAAATAACAAGGCCACTGCAGTAAGATAGCCATAAGTCTGGGCTGCAGGACTAGCAGCAATAAGCCACCTACTCTCTCTACAAGCCTTAGGAACCTTTCTCTCCATAAAACCAACTCTGCTGATGGGAAGGTTAATGAAATAATGGTATAAAGGTATTAACATGTACTTGGCTCATAGAAAATGGCACAATAAACAATAGTTCCTCCAGTCAAAGACGACTTCCTACTGCTACACTCAGATATGAGGCTCTGCTCTTGTCCTTCATCCTTTAAAACTTATCCATCTCCATTTTAGCATAGCGCTCACTTGGTGGTATCCTACCATGAGATGAACAGTGTCTTCAGTTCTGAAATGTGTGGGCATGTGTGCGTGCGTGCGTGTGTTCATGTGTGCGCCCATGCATAAGGAAACCAGAGGTCAACCTCAGGTATCTTCTTCCATTGTTCTCCATCACATCATACTTGTTTGAGACAGAGTCTCTGTCTTTGTTACTTTTTCCTACTGCTGTGATAAAAATCCCCTGCCAAAGCAACTTAAGAGAGAAAGGGCTTATTCTAACTCTCAGTTTAAGGGTTCAGTTCACCATGGCTGGGAAGTCAATGAGCCAGGAGCTTAAAGCTACTGGCAACATTGCAGCCCAATACACAGAAGGCCAAGTCTGAGGGATGCCAGAGCTCAGCTCACTTTCTCCTTTTTATACAGTTCAGGATGCCCACCCGGGTAATGGTGCAACCCCAAATGGGCAGGTCTTTCTGCCTCAATTAACATACTTAAGAAACTCCCCCCACAGGCATGCCCAGTGGACCTTCTGCCAGGTGGTTCTAGATTCCATAAAATTGACAATGATCTTCAAAGTCTCTTGCTGAACAAGGAACTCACTGATTTGATTAAACTGACTGGCCAGCAAGGCCTGGAAATTTGCCTGTCTCCATGTCCTCAGCACTGGGGCTACAGTAGCTTTCAATATGAGTGCTGCAGATTCAAACTCAGTTCCTCATGCTTGTCCACCAAGCGCCCTACTAACTAAGCCAGAACCTTAATTCTGAAATGTTTAAGGTGACCTTGTACTCAGCCCTTTTCTGTTGGAGTTGTCTGGAAAAATGTTATGACAGACAGCCCATCATGTTGCCAGTCCCAAAGCTGGGCTGCCTTCAAGTGTTTCAATTCAACTCTGCTCTTCCTTCTGGACAAGTCTGTCATATAGCATTTGTCCTTAACTGGCCAGGTCTCTACTCACCAGTAGAGATGTTTTTGAAAATCTATTCTCTCGAGAGGAAGACGAGAGATTATAAGAAATGTTGGCATTATTCTCATCCTAAATGGATTTTCCTGAATTATCCAATTACATGCCTGAATTCTCCATGGAAGTTTGACAAGGGAAACCACAGTGATGGTGTAGCCCTAAGCAGGAGCTTTCTGCCCTGAAATGGGTTTTCTGTAGTGACCTCCATGGAAACCACGTCCGAAGTGCTCAGGTACAAAACTTAGTGTGAACACAGACACGTACCATGCCTGGGCTGGATGAGTCAAGTACACTCCCAATGGGCTCATTGGCTCACAACATTCACCACCTCCCAAATATACTTCAATAATAACACTAATGGTTGCAAGCAGCACCTCTGTTGTATCTCAATTATTTTTACCCCCAAATTGCAGAGACTCAAAAGAATTTACTGACTGCTTAGGTTTTCTGACTAATTGGGGTAACTCTATGCTATAGCCATTAGGAGACTTAAATATAGCTCTTCCTGAGAAGCACTCTTTATTGGATCCCCTGTTATCCTTTAAATATCTTGGTGTGCAAGTGGATAAAATTAGAAGGAATTTGTTTGTTTTAAATTACCAACCTCTGCTTGATAAAACTATTAGCGATTTAGCTAATTGGACGGCTCTTCCATTATCATTAATTGGCAGAGTTAATACTATTAAAATGGTTGTTTTATCTAAATGTTTGTATTTATTTCGATGCTTTCCCATCAAGCTACCTAAAAATGCTCTAAAGCTTTGAATTCTGCAATTAGTTTTGTTTTATAGGCTACAAACAGAGTTAAGATTAATCTTAAAACTACAACTACTCTAAGGGGGCAAAGGATTAATTCATCTTTATCAGGAGGTGGGTGTGCTGGACTGTCTTGATCAGGCTTTGTCCATTATTCCTATATACATTCAACAAGAAATGCCAGAGTCCAAAGAAAATCAAACAGAGATCTCTGTTGTTCTTTAAGACAAGCTATGCAGGAGGGTTCTTGGCACACAGATATGGATTCAATCACACATCCATCCATAGAGCAAATATTTACTGTGACTCTCTTAAATGCACCGGTCACTACATAGGATGTTAAAGGAGATTTTTCAAGGGGGAATGAAATGTGCCCTTGCCCGCAGGAAGTGCAAGTATTAAAGGTAAGAAGGAAATAAATAACTAGAGGTAAGATGGTACATGCTACATTGAGGTAATGACCAGCATCTTGGGACGGGGCCACAGGTGATGCCAAACCTGCCTGGTGATCAAGGAAATCATACATTTGCAATATTATGAGAGTTCTTCTAAGAGTTAGAAGGGAGGCTTGATTGCTCCCTTTTGAGTGACTGAGGTCATTTGATCTTTTAAAGGACTGTTAGATTGGCCTACTAAGCTAGATGGTGACCATTCCTCTTTGAGGGTTGAGGGGAGATGACTGTGGACAGGTGTTACTGCTTCAGCAACACATTTAACTAATTTTCACATGATCTCATTGAACGTCAACTTCGGGATGTGAGTAGAGTGATGGTGTGAGTATAAAAAAACTTAGCCGGGCATTGGTGGCGCACGCCTTTAATCCCAGCACTCGGGAGGCAGAGGCAGGCGGATCTCTGTGAGTTCGAGGCCAGCCTGGGCTACCAAGTGAGCTCCAGGAAAGGCGCAAAGCTACACAGAGAAACCCTGTCTCGAAAAACCAAAAAAAAAAAAAAAAAAAAAAAAACCTTGTAGACGGCTCAGAAACAGTCCCAGGAGAGTTCATTTCCATGTGAATGCTAACCTGGAGAAGGTCTTCCAGCAATATGACAGTGTATTCTCTCTTCAGCACTGTTCTTTTCTAGGTGTGTGTGTGTGTGTATGTGTGTGTGTGTGTGTGTGTGTGATGGCATCTGTGCACATGGATGCACACTCCCATGTGTGGTGATATTTTATTTGTGCTCTAACAAATAAAATTTATCTGGGGATCAGAAGACAGAGCCAGACACTAGATTAGACATAGAGGCCAGACAGTGAAGGCAGAGTTCTGTCTGGATCTCTGTGAGTTCAAGGCCACACTGGAAATAGAGCCAGGCAGTGGTGGCACACACCTTTAACCCCAGGACTTGAGATCTCATGTCTTTGCTTGAGAAGGACACAGGCCTTTAATCCGGGAAGTGATGGCAGGAAGCAGAAAGGTATATAAGGTGGGAGGAACTAGAAACTTTTTAGCAGTAGTTCAGCAGCAACACTTTTGAGTGAGAACTCAGAGGCTTCCAGTCTGAGGAAACAGGATCATTTGAGGAGTTGGTGAGGTGAGGTTGGCTATGGCTTGTTCTGCTTCTCTGATCTTTCAGCTTTCACCCCAATATCTGGCTCTGGGCTTTTATTTTTATTAATAAGACCTTTTAAAATTCATTACACCCATGCATGTGGAGGTCAGAGGTCAACATTGGGCATCTTTCTCAATCATTCTCTACCTTATTTGTGTCCATTTTTTTTTTTTTTTTTTTTTTTTTTTTTTGCTACAAGGACTCTCACTGAACCTACCTGGAGCTCACCAGTTCAGCTGAACTGGCTGGCCAATGAGCTCCAGGGATCTACTTGACTCTATACCCTCAGTGCTGGGATTTCAAACATGCACCGCCATGCCTGGCTTTTTATGTGAGTGCTAAGGATCCAAACTCAAGTCCCCATACACTTTGCATGCTAACCCCCACCCCCTGAGTCCATTGTTCCAAGGTTTTACACCTTAGGCAAGGGCATATGGATTTAACTCATTTGCAAATTATATAAATTAAAGAGAAAGATCACTAGTATAGTGATAGATAAATTAAGGGTTTATAAACATCTTGAGAGCCTCGAATTCAGAGTCAAGATAATGACATACAGCTAACCAAGAAAAAAGCACTGCTCTGCTCCTCTTGTTCTCACTTGCTGAAACACAGGCAGGGAAACCCTGGCATATTAGTGTACTGTGAGTCAGGAAATAACTCAGATTCTGAATCAGAAGCCAAATAAAAAACAAAAGCAAAACACCAAAGTCACAACTAGCATGTGTATCAGATACATAATTTCAAGTACCCTAAACTCTTCTGAGCCCCAGTTTTTCTATCTTTGTGGACTAGATGCTTATGCTCCCTCCCAAATCCAAATGTGTAGTTGTCACCCCAATGTGGCTATATTAGGAAGGGGACCTTTGAGAGATAGGTAGGCCAAAAAGCTGGACCCCTTGTGGATTGTATTAGTGTCTTCATGAAAAGAGCCAAAGTGGGTTCTTCACTGAAAAAGAGAAGTGTCTGTTTGCATCCTAGAAGATATCCCTCACTAGAACCCAGCCACGCCAGAATGCTTGTCTCAGACTCTCAGTGTCCAAATTACAAGAAGCAAATTCCTGTTGATCGTAAGCCATTCAGCCTGAGGCACTTTGTCACAGCACCTCAACCAATTAGACACCATCCACAAAGCCAAATCATAATGTAAGTTGACAATGAGGATTGGACATGTAGAAAGAGCTTTGTAAATTATCCAAAAGTTATCTTCTTCTAATGTTCATAATAATAGCAATGATAATAGTAATAGAAGTAGCCTTCATGGAGCCCTGGGACCTCAGTAGAGGTCTAACTCAGAGCAAACTAACAATGGGGCATGACTTTAAGGCCAGTATGGACATGGACAACACTAGAAGAGATGTCTTCACTACACTCACCCAGAGCCCATCTGAGGTCCTAAGATTGGTTCAACTCTTCACTACACACACACCCAGAGCCCATCTGAGCTCCCAAGATTGGTTCAACTCTTCACTACACACACACCCAGAGCCCATCTGAGGTCCTAAGATTGGTTCAACTCTTCA